>JAJIZL010027335.1:155434-252824 GCA_023969395.1 Amblyomma maculatum | reverse complement strand
GTGTTTTCAGCTGTTTTTCACAGCTGCCTTTTCATGCATCCTGGGAAACATGTTCTGCTAGCCTGTGAATGTTGAGGTTGCTTCTGAACGTTCAGAGGACTTGACTTTAGGGCATGAGTCTGTTATGCCTGTGGAATAGTTTAATTGCCCTTGGCGTCGAATTCACAAACATGTCACCACTTGACACTACCTCAGTTCTATAAAGTGAAGAAAACAGTTTTCTCTACTCAAGGTTCAGTTGAGATTCTTGAATGCTTTTCAGCATTTCCTATGACTTCGTATCCTCTAGAAATATCCCTCCACTCTAGGCAGCACATATGGCATACAGGGACAAGACAAAGGCCAAAATTTGGCCTGGAAAGTACATGCCACTACGTGTAACCTGGTCATTTTCTAATGTCAAGTCCTTCTGAACAACATCAACAAGCTGCCTCAAGAGTCGCAGCCTAATAGGTTGCGGCAGCCGCTTTTTGATGGCGACGAAAAGTAAGGCACCCGTTTGCTATGCAACATCAGTGCACATTAGAGAACCCCAGGTGATTGGAATTTCTGGAGCACTCCACTACCTCATCTCTGATAGCCCGAGTTGCTTTATTGCATAAAAAAAGTCTCAGCCTAGTAAAACTGCTCTGTTGTGGCCGATGAAAGACACGAACGCAGGCAGCCGGGAATGGAAGTGAGTTTTATTCACCAACGCCTCGGCCTATATAGCCCCTGTTTTGCGCAAAATCAGATGTCAGTTTAGGCGCATCCGCAAGACAAGGGCTATATAAGCAAAGGCATTCGTGAATAAAACTCACGTTCCTGGCTGCCTGCGTTTCTGTCTTTCTTTGGCCACAACAGAACAAAAACTGCATGAACAAGGCAGCTATGAAAAATGGCTGAAAACAATTCACGTCTGGCAACATTTTCTCTCATTGACATAAAGCTTGTGTAGAACAGGATTTAGGCATCGAGAACTGCTAAAATTGCTGTGAAATCTAGTGACCTAGTTGCGTGTTTGCACTCGGAGTGCTCGGCAGTGAGCGTGAGCACATGTAAGGTTCAAAGAAGCATGTTGCAGCGCATGCACCCCAGCCAACAAATTTGACTTTCCAGAATCAAATGCCGCTTGTTTCCAAGCAAGCTAGGAGCTGTAATTGTAAATGTACTTGACTGCGAATATCCCTGAGCCACTCTGAAGACAGAATTGACCCCCCCTCCCCACAGCACCGTGCGTCTAAAGACATTATGTACCGAGGCAATCAGCAAGCCATCGATGTGTGCAGCACAGGTGTTCCATGGCACAACTGCACCTCCAGTACCTCCCTATTCCTATTTACAATATGCCAGTCCCTACATTTGCACCACTGTTCACAGTGGTTCATAGAAACCCCTGCACATGCTTTGTTTGCTGTTAGCCGTCAAATGCTTGCTGCAATTTGGCACTCGGCACGCTCTGAAATGTTGCTGAGGCATCCGGTGACAACTTGAAATATGCCTATACCACAGCAGTATAATGCGGTGATCAACTACAGCATTAAAAGCTGCACCTGACAACAGCTATCCATGCTCATCGTTAGCTGCATGGACTTCGGGAGACTTGTCTTGGTCGTACTTGAAACAATGTTACAGTATTTTCGAGTCAGATTGAGGTTCCCACTGAGCCAATGCTTCAAAGAGTGGGTCTGTGAATCTTATTGTATCCGCTTTAATGAAAGGCTTTGTATGCAGTAGAATGAAGTCCGCACAGCATGTGAATGCTACAATGCCTCATGTTTGCAAGTGGAGGTCGAAGTGGCCCTATAATAGTGTCATTGCCACTTTGAAATTCGTGAGGAAACTTTAGTTTTCTCCTGCACTCGAGGAGCGATTAAAGTAAAGCTTCATTTCTAAAAAAAAAATGCCTTGAGGATCGCTGGGAGTAAAGGTTTCAGTCAAGGTCTCCATGCATTCTTTCCACATGGCATTTATCAAGAAGACTTTGTTGGAAGGAACGCTCGGAGGCTGTCATGAATTGTAACCAAGCCTTGAGTAGAGGAACAGCTGTCTCCTTCACTCTGGAGCAGAGGCAGAAGGTTGAGTCGAGGTGCATCTTCATATGATCGTATATGTAGGATTGCATAATCTTTCAGGTTTGGTTTTATTCTTTAGCCGTGTATGCTGAGCCATATTCAAGAGTGCACACTTCTACTTCTCGAAGGCCGTTTAAATCTCCAGTTTTGCATGCTCTCTTGACTTTGTAGTTATTGTAGCTTTTCATGAAGCGGTGTTCAAATGTCATTGGTCGATAGGTGAAGAAAAGAAGCCAACAGTCGGCGAGGCCAAGGAAAGCACTGGGGATTGTACTTTGTGTGTTTTTTTTTAATTTTTAGTTTGGTAATCACACAAATTAGTAATGTAATCTGTTTAGGGGAAAGATAAACATAAAGTAGAAGGAAAAGCAACGTGCCGATGGTGGGGACCGAACCCACGACCTCCGAACATCGCGTCTGGTGCTCTTCCAACTGAGCTACATCGGCCGCTGTTCCACCTGCTACTTTCTTGGGTATTAATGTTGTCTCTATATGAACCTTGAGAGTGTCCACCAGCGCCACCCTCAACCATAGAGGTGGACGTGGACGTGGAGATTAGGGTACTCGTCTTTTTTTTTACTTTGGTAATTACACAAATTAGTAATGTAATCTGTTTAGGGGAAAGATAAACACAAAGTAGAAGGAAAAACAACGTGACGATGGTGGGGACCAAACCCATAAAGTACAATCCCCAGTGCTTTCCTTGGCCTCGCCGACTGTTGGCTTCTTTTTTTCATGTATTATAACGAGTACCCTCATTTCCCCTTCATTTATCTGCTTGTAGCCTACAAGGGTCTCGGTTCTGGAAGTCTTGAAGCCAAAGGTAGCATAAGAGGGTTCTAGCACAGCTTTCACCCTCGCTCTTGATCACGTTCCATGTGACACTGGCGGTAACACAGGACATTCCACGTCCATCGCTATGGTTGAGGGCAGCGCTGGTGAACACTCTCAAGGTTCGTATAGACACAACATTAACACGTAAGAAAGTAGCAGGTGGAACAGCGGCCGATGTAGCTCAGTGGAAGAGCACCGGACGAGATATTCGAAGGTCGTGGGTTCGGTCCCCACCATCAGCATATTGTTTTTCCTTCTATTTTGTGTTTATCTTTCCCCTAAACAGATTATATGACTAATTTGTGTGATTATTGAAGCAAAAATTAAAAAAAAAAAAACAAAAAAAAACAAAGTACAATCCCTAGTGCTTTTCTTGGCCTCGCCGACTGCTGGCTTCTTTTCTTCATGCATTATTACGAATACCCTCATTTCCCCTTCATTTATCTGATTGATTGATAGGATATGGTTCGAAGGCCCTTGAAATATCTGTTCGACTGAGGTATTAGATTTTGTGGTGGTCTGATGCTGAACAGTCTGTATGCTCGTGTCAGTTCCTCAGATTTCTGTAGTTCAGAATCGAAACTTTTTGAATTGAATTGTTGTTCAATAATAGTATAGCACCTACTTGTCCTTTTCCCAAAATGTTTGGAAAGACATGAGCTGAATTTTTGGATCTGGGAAATAGTCCTGCTTTTTTTTGCATTTTGCAGACGTCTCACAGTGAAAACCTGTATCCAAGCCCGAACCCAACAGGTCAAGAGCAGCAGACAAGGGAACCTATATGCAAGCTTCAACCTGGTGGACCGAAAGCAGATGTTTTGTGACCACGGTGTGTCAGCCATGTTGAGGCATGGCATGAATAAAGCCAATCCAGGTGACCACATGTGTCTTTTCCAAGCATGCATGCTTACACATGAGGCATATCTCATGGAGGGCATCATTTCTGCAAAACATTTTGTCACAACTGCAGCAAACACTGGTTGAGGCCTTGCACAAGGCCTAAAGATGGGATATTAGTATTATGCACAACACAAACATGAGTGGTGTAGGAGCCTTGCAACCATGCAGAGTATCACTATAGCATGGTAGCATTCCTATGTCAATGTCTCTCATCCTCTAAGATCACACTGCTGCTTTGCATCTTTCGAGTCCTGAGTCTCGAATAATCCTCACGCTGTGTGCGGGTCGGTAACCACGCACAGGTTTTTGCATGCCGTACCTTTTGAAGCGAAAGCTTGTCTACGCGTATCAGACTGCAGCTTCGCGTGGCTTCACATAGCCTAGTTCTGCACATGCGTGTGACGTCACAGCCAAGGCCAGCTGTGCAGCCTCCTCGCCAAGCTCTGCCAGCATTGCCTAGCAATGCTTAAGAGGTGTGCGACTCCTAAAAAAAAATTTTTGTCTCCCAGGAATCTAACCTCCATCCCTTGGATCCCCAGCCAAGCGCTTTACCACTGTGCCACCCCCAGATCGTTAAACGCTGTTCATAATTCCGCTTGTCTACTGTGATCCAATGGCTTGGCGCCACATTTGAATGTATCAAATACTAAAATATGGTTAATTCAGTCAATTAGGGTGCTGCCGAGATGTATCAAATACATGTTAATTAAACCAGTCAAGCTGACGTCACACTACCTGAAGTCGAGCCAAAAAAAGGGCATAGGAAGGGATTGGGCGTGCAATTTGAAAGTACCAAACACTAAAATTGTCAAGTCAGTCAATTAGGGTGACGTCAAGGATGTGACACGCAACCGGAAGTAGAGCCGGAAAGGGGCATAGGAGGGTGTTGGCACGCAATTTGAAAGTACCAAAGACTAAAATGGGTAAACAAGAAGTGAATTAAGCAACCAACAGCAGCATCCGTGCTTTCATATTACTCCAATGCAGATTCTGCACTGCTCTAATTTTTTACACACCTGTCATGCAACAGTACTACGATACATATTTTCAAAACATATTGATGCAAATGCAAGAATTGTAACGCAGACTGAAGAGTCTCCAAACATAAATTGTGTGACATTACACTCCTGCTACATATTAAGGTTTGCACTTGATCCACGATGTCAAATACATGACAAGAAAGCGCAACTTCCCAATTCAACCTGTGAAGGGGACGGCAAATCAGGTTGTGATAAACTGATTAAATTTTGGCATGCAGCCGACCTCAAGGAGCAGAAGAAAATAGGACATGAAACATCTGGCCACAGACTAGTGGCAGCTCTTAACATACAGCTCTGCATATATACGCGTTTAGTTTTGTGATGGGATTACGCAGTCATGCATGTCATGTATGTCGTACACTTCACGTAGGCTGTACGGCCACGTTAGGTGTACGTTCACCTAGGCTGTACGTTCTCCTAGGCTGTACGTTCTCCTAGGCTGTACGTTCACCTAGGCTGTACGTTCACGTTGGTGTACGCAGCAATAATTGCGTACAGCAGTCTTGTACAAATCTCGTACAATTTTTCCAGTAGGGCGGTGCTCGTATTGCAGGCATTGCGTGCATTTATATGCCTTGGGGTGATGTGGGCGGCAGCGATACGCGGCGCGGCGAAAATAGACGGTGTTTGGAATTACTGAGCCCTCGAAGGTGATGAGGACGGCCACGGTGGTGCCCATCATGCGGGCGTTGAGGATGTTTGCAGAGTAGCTTTCCAGGCCTTGAATGAGAGCAGCTGTGGAGAGGCCAGCGTCGACACCTTGTATCACACCGCGGCAGGAGTTGGTGGGGCTGCGATGTATGAGTGCACGAGCATTTCTTCCTTGTTGAGGGTGATGTGATTAATGGCACTCAGGCATGAAGCAATCAGCTGGGACTAGGTCTTGATGATGGCAATCCGTTGCTGGGGCCGGAGATGGAGAGAAATGTCGGAAGAAGCACCGGCAGGGAGCTGAGCCGCCGCGGAGAAGGCGGTGAGTAGAGCGTAGGGCTTTACAGTAGGCGCAAAGGCGGCGGCGGGGAGTTGCACGCACACGGAGTGGAGGGCATACCGGGAACGTGGCTCAGTGCGTGTCTTACGGGCGGCGGGTGTAATCCATCCGTCTGCGGGGTCGGGGGTAAAGTCCGCGGAGTCGAGGAGGGCGTCGTTCGAGGTGGCGGCGGACGGTGCGGCGGTGAGAGGCATGGCGGCGATGTTTCCAGGGGCAGGCTGCGGTTAGAGCGTCGCTGGGGCCGAGGAGTCTATGTTATGCTGCGGGGCGGCGAGGCTTACGAGGGCGGCGGCCGCTTCGGATTTTCGAACAGCCGCTGCCACGCAATGCGGAACGATACCGGGTTGTACTTGGTATCAGTCGGTGCGCGGTGATGAGGTTAAGTGCCGGTTGAAAACTTTCAGGGGTTGGTGGCGCAGAACAGCGATGCGTGCGGATTTGATCGGAGCTCGACGCGGGTGCTGCTGCCCTGGGCGACGCCACCTGGTGGCCTCCGTGTTTTAGAAGTGCAGCAAGTATCGCTGTAGCTTGCCAAGCGTTTTGCAATACCGGCATTAGGCTGCAAGCCTCAGGGTACGAGATGAACGTAAAAGGACAATATTTAAAAAAAATCAACGATTTTGTAATGTGCACATGTGCGGCAATTCCAGAATTCATTATGCGGCATCGCACACATCAGTACAAGTGGCGCAGGAGGGTATATATTTGCTATCTCCAATTAATTTTAAAGTGAAGGACAGGCTCTTTCTTTCGCAAACACAAACATTTTCGCACATCCAGAAGGACACTCGCATTCATTTTCGAGACGTGTAACCTTAAGGATGAGCATATGGTCACATAGCAACTGGAGGAATTTCCGGTCGTTTATCACAAAAAAAAACATTTGCGTTAATTAAGGCTCTAACCGACATTGTGGACGTATTGTTGTGCGTAGCAGAGACCAAGCCGCGCTTTGTGTTCTGGCACCCAGTGAGGCCTCCGTTTCGAGAGCACACTCAGGGATGAAAGACATCAGGTATGTCGTCATGTGGCTCCTGATCTCTACTTCCTTATCTGTTATTTTTACGACGCTATGCCTACACAGCAAGCGTGTCTATCTCCTGCTAGAATGGCCAGCCTGGTCGTGGGAGAATTCTACCACATCAACACCAAGCTTCAGACACATAACAGCACCGAGGAATCTCTGCACTCCGTACAGCACCTCTATATCTCTAGTCGCTGGCGTCGTCACAAGCGCCGACCATTTCGATCAACGCTCATCCATTCGGGAAACCTGGGGAGCTGTTTTAGGAAAAGCAGGTTTCAGAGTGCTCTTTCTTCTCGGCGAAAGCAAAGGTCAAGATCTACAGGGAAGAATACTGGTAGAGCACTCTATTAACGGAGACATTCTCCAAGGAGATTTTACTGACACGTATGGCAACCTTACCTACAAGACAGTGATGTTAATCCGCTGGGTGAACGTGTTCTGCAAGGACGTGAAATTCGTCTTGAAGATCGACGACGATGTGTTTCTGAGTGTGTGGGATTTATTTGACGTTCTTAGAAATGTGAGTGGCGTTAAGCGTGCAATGTGGGGAAGACTGTACCACCGTTTTGGGCCTGATCAAAATAGCACATCAAAGTGGTATGCATCCGAAAAGAGTTTTGCGCCTGATATCTATTCTTACTTTTTGTCGGGGACAGCGTATCTTATCTCGGCGGATAGCCTTCCCGTTCTGGCACAGGCGACCTACGAGTTGCCCTTTTATGCCCTCGAAGATGTGTACCTCACTGGCTTCACTGGAGAAAGAACAGGCATCAGGCGCCAGAAAATGGACGGATTTTTATCGATAAAAGAGCCTTTCCTCTGGCCGTGCGCAGTTCCAAGGTTCGTGACCTCTCACATGTGGAAAGCGGAAGACTTAAGAGCTGCTTGGAACAACGCTCTTTCTCACTTAAATGAAAGCTTGTGTAAAGGACTAGATGAAGCATACATGTCCTCATCGACACTTTGTGCACCTGTTGAGTCATGTTAGCGAATTTGTCATTCTTGTAAGGTTTGAGTTCCTATCACATGCAATGTCTGTATCACATGCTTATTTCACATGCATAGCCAATAAATGCTTTGAAGCTTCATAGTTGAATGTTCGCATTCGACGATGCTGAATATTGTAATTTCAGACTAGGTTTATTTATTATTTACCGTAATGTAGTCTTACACCAAATTACCAGACTGACGACATTTTGTTGCGATAAACAATGCTTCCCTGAGGGCTCCCATGCAATGGAATGTTATAAAATGCTTATTTCTGTTTGTGCTATAAAAACTAAATAATCAAGTCTAAAAGTTATTTCGCGCAGTGCGTTAATACCTCTCTTCTTAGTCATGCGAAACAACCCTTGTGCAGTTGGACAAGGGCAGGTGCAAGGCTGAAGCATAATAAAGTTAACTTGTGCATCTTTATCATCCGCAGATCGACAGACGGCCTCTAGTGAGCGACATTTTCGTTTCGATATAGACAGTTGAAATAGCTTTCAGAGACACAAATTGTCAGGTAAAAATAACAATCCCATAATATACGTACGCGAAGAATTCACCCAGGAAAATTTGTTACCTCTTATAAAAAGATGGAAGAAAACCGCCAAATATAAATTTTGTCAAGAACTAAAGATTTGTAAACGACAGAAAGCCGGCACATTTTGAGCCACTGTTACGTTTACTAACTAAAACTAAACAGGCATGCAATTGCAGAATTACCTGGAGAACAGATACGTTACGGAAGAAAAACTCTGAGACAGCGAACTGAGCCGAATTATTTTAATAGAAAATTGTTCATCTTGGAGGTCTTAGTTTGTAAATGGTCGTGTAGGTACTGACTGTAATCTCGGACCAGTAAATAACGGACAGACATTGATGTTGCACACAATCCACTGATTTATCTTTCTTGTCATTCTTAAGACTCCTTTCGTTTTACTTGTTGCGTGTGCGGAAGATGAATTGAGGGCAGTTACGCACTTGCATATAAGCCCGTATGCTTTACGTGAAATATTCATTCACCGCGGCATGCAATGAGGCAGGCGATGTTATTAATGCTCTCATTATTTTTCCTCTAATTCGTATTTCACCCCATATTGACTATACACAGTAGGCGTATAAAGTCACGAGTACGGTTTAGTGAAAAGTTAAAGAGAAAAAACTTATACTTGAACAAAATGGGGCCACAGTTCATTTTCGCAAATCAATGCTGTCTAAATTAGGCCAAGTGATATTTTCATAAGAAGTCTTCAAAATTTTGTTTTCGGACGTTCATGTTCAATTATTCTTATTCGCACATTATTTCACATTGACAAGTGCAAAGAGAATGTTTCAGGGAATTTGATTGCCAAAGGCCTAAATATTCAAAGTTTAAGGCGATATTGCAAGGTAAAGGGAAACTGAGAATCGAAATTGGGAGAATTGTGGCTATGCCTGAATGCGTAGCATCTTCCTTCCATGCTTCAGCAGAGCACACCAACCGCTACAATACGGTGACATTTATGTCTGTATTACACATTAAATCTTCAAAAAATAGTAACCAGAACAGCGCATGTAAGAGATCACATCACTGCACATTCTGAGAAAACAATAAATCAGATTTTTGAACGTTAAAGCGTAGACCACTGCCCAGAATTCGTTACCCGATCAAGCGCCCTACTTTCACACTTCGTCTGTATAATCATCGATGACTCGACCCGTAGCAATATCTATACTGAGTTGTCCTTAAGTAGTTTGAAGGTGCACAGACTGAAGCACGGATGCTAAGGGCTTGATTAATTGCGTTTACGTCCAAAGACAGCTCAGTCTACGAGAGATGCCCCGGAGGCAAATGGTTATATCAGTGGCACTAATTAAGGTTCTGCCAGTTAGGCGAAGTTCCAACTGCATGTATATGATCAAGATAGGCAGACAGGAACAGTTAACGTTGCCCCTAAACAATACGCTTATTTAGGTAGTCGTCTCGACCGTCGATGAAAACGGACGTCCGTATTTGGTCACGCAGCGATTGCGCAACCAAGATATCACGATGAATGAAACTGATTCAGCTCTTATTTTCTAGCATGCACAAAGTTATTGCGCGGAAGCTCCTCAGGCAAAAATGTAGACGTGAATAAAAAAAACACAGAAACAGTGCATTATATAGTGGCAGGTAGACCAAGTTTTTGAATGATTATCTGATTCATTTCAAGTGGGTACTCTTTTCCTCAGAGTAAATGTTCAGGTAGATGTTCAAGTACTTTGACGGCAGATGCTTGTAGTTTTCTTCAGAAAATGTAATGCCTCAATACAAGCACATACCACGCATTTTAAGAGAATCCATACTTTGTTCACTTACAGACTGAATGTATATCGAAAGAAATGGAAATGATCTACCAATCGCATGTAAACACGTTTGAAAACGAGATACTTTATACGGCAAGATCACTTAAATCAGGAAACGAAAGTGAAACCAAACGATGCTTGACTTCGGTCAGACGGTATTCTTTCGCTGTAAATTATGGTATAGACAAAATAATTACTCCAATGTATAGGGCAACAAAATCGCATTCTGTGCGCCAAGCCTATCCTCAGTGAAATAATTTCATCGCTCTTAGCTTTATCTTTTTTCGAGAAGGAGGCTTTGGACATATTTCCAACGAAGGGTTCCGACATAATAACGTATGCTGACGCTCTTTGTTATTTGGTCCTGCATCGTGACTACATCCGATGTCATTAGACCGGCGCGGGAAAGCGCTGGGTCTGGCAGACTCCTGAATGTTTTGTTGCACTGCCCAAGCGAATGAAGGATAGCGGAATATAGAGCTCGCCTGCCCTTCTTGTTGCCTCGCTTATTCTGCTCCCGCCTCCCCCCCCCCCCCCCCTCTAAAGAGGTGTGCTGAAATGCGTGCTTCCGTTTTCCAGACAATCTTTTTCACGTGCTGCTCTATTTCTTTTCTTTTGTATTACTTTCTTATCCTGGCCTCGCCAGCGTGGTGAGCCTTGTCAGGGCCTGTGCTGCCAGGAGTCGTCCTGGTCTTGGAGGCGTGGGCTGGCCGCCTGCCCTACTGCCCCACCCCTTTCTTTTGATAACAAAAGTGTACTCGAGCGCGTAGCGTAGCCGTAGCGTTTTCTGGGAGCGTGGTGAGGTCGACAGGCAGCGCACCTGAAAAGTAAGTCAAAATGATTGGGCTGGTATAGCAGCAAGGTGCATCCCCTGCTTCGTGTGGTCTACAAAATCTGAGCTGGTTACTTATTTCATGAGCCGGCATGTTAAGCTTGCAGTGTTCTATGCTGGAACTGACGGTTTTTTCGGAGAAATCAGGTGCTAACATAAAGAAAAAGCTGTGACTTAGCTTGTGGATAAACCCCGTGTTACGTGACAGCTATATCTGCATGGCTACGCTTAGGGGCGGCTGTGAAGTAAGGACATCGCTTTTGCACATTGTAGGACTCAGCGGCCGCTTTTCAGTGAAAGCGAAAAGCAAGGTGCCCGTGTGCTGTGCGATGTCAGTGCACGTTAAAGATCCCTAGGTGGTCGAAACTACTCCGTAGCCCTCCACTACGGCTCCTCCCTCTCTCTTTCCACTTTCACCCGCACCTTCCTCTCTTTCCTTACGGCGCGGTTGAGGCGTCCACAGAGAACAAGTGAGACAGTTACCGCGCCTTTCCCTTCCCATAAGTCAATCAATCAGAAAGCGCCAAATGAATAGCGCCGCATGGGCGCCTGGAGCAAACGTCAGGCGGGGTCAACTTCATACATGCATGAATCACATGGTGTCATTATGACCGGCTGTGACGTCATTATGAGACACATCTGGTTATTAGACAAGACCAGATGTGACATGGTGATGTCACATTAGGTCACGACGTCACAGATGACGTAACTTGTGATGACGTCATAGCTAGTCATCGTCACTGTGACTGTTTAGTGATGACTAATTACTTCTAGTTAGTGACTAATTTGACATTGGTACTGGTTAATGATTAGGTGGCCATCAATTAGGACTAGTTTTTGAGTAGCAGCCATTATTCCTTAGTACTGCACGCGCACTGCTGCGTCGTTCGACATCATACCGCGCTTGTGTACAGCTGGCGGAGTAGTGGAGCCACTGCTTAGCGCTAGGCCACGCTGACCGCGAAGCTGCTAGCGTAGAGTGTAACTCACGCTAGAATAAGCGCAGTAAAAATAAGGCCTACATGCGCCTAACCTTTCTGTGCGCAAGCACTTGTGTAGCGATAATGCTACGTTGCTGCCAATACCAGATGGCGCGAGGAGTAGCATTGGGCACGGAAGCGCCACCGATGGGATAAAATATTGGAGGTCGTTAAGCTTTACCTTTAAGAGTTCAACGCAATAACGTTATTGGTATAGGGATTGAATAAGCGGCCGTTTGCGCGGTCAGTTGCGGCTATGATCGAAGGAATTTACTAGTGAGCTCTGCATCGCAGGTAAGCATAGCGGAAATGTTTGCTACTAGCTTAATTGCTACTTTAGTAATTAGTTTCCTTCAAATGACGCTACCAAACATTAGCTGACCATCATAAGGCAATGCATACATTCGGTCCACCTTTATTCAATGTGAAGCAATGCGATTTTGTGGTTGCATGCTTGCTTCGCACTGCGAAGGAACCCTGTTTAGCTCTGCACGCTTCAGCAAAATATTTATTGTCTCTTTGCTTCCTTCTGATTTTGCGTTGCCACCACAACGCCGACACCGGCCTTTTTGCGACACGGGGAAGTTCACACTATCGCTTCAAAAACGATGTCAGCGTCAAGATAAGATGTCACAGACGCAAAGGGTGAGCGCTGGAGCAGTAAAGTCGTTTCATTTTCAAGCTCGTCGCTTGTCGGCCCCGCTGAATCGCTGGGAAGCGCTCCGGCCATATTATTTGGGGTTGGAACTCATATTGAGCGGAATATATGTAACATAATATTCATGTACAAGTGCTCTACGGCACGCAGGGTTTACGCGAATAGATATTGCGGGAGGTCCTGTGTCCTGGTGGCGGTGTGTCATCGTGCGCGAGTGCTCGAAATCTAGCCCCGCAGCACGCTTATGGCCATTATAAGGCGCTGACCAGTGGTTGTTCAATTCTCGTCATATATGGTTAAAAAGCAAATACAAATTTTACGCCGAAAGGCGCAACTTAAGGATCCTAAAAATTTTATTGCTCGTGAAATACAGGGCAGGCCAGCAATACACCGACGGAGAAATATATGGCTGAGGGAAACTAAAATGTTTGTGACGGTAGCCTGCGAGTAGGTAGCATAGTACATTTAGTGCGGATAATAACTGAGGGCTTTCCAATGCAAGGACCTTACCCAGGCAGCACCAGCCGTCGGCCCAATATTGGGGATTCATTGGGGATTACTGGCCCACAAGTGGCCCAAGGGTGCCAATGAGCTACCAATAATGTGCAGCCGTGCTATAACATCATCATTATTGGCCTAGGGAACTTCACCCATATCCGTTATTGGCATTCAACCCGCCAAACGCGGTCAATAATGCCCATGCATATTGTACAGCTTGCCATTATTGTATACACAATGCGACAACCTGGTCATTATTGGCCAACCAGCTGCAATGGTTTGCCAATTTCTTGCACACCATGGTATAACCTGGTAAATATTGTCCGATTAATAACAACGGCTTCTCAATATTGAATTTATCTAGGCATACAGTGGTCAATAATGTCCAACCAACTTTGGCAGCTTCTTAACATTGTAATACCTTGGTTTCTACTGGTCGATATTGTCTAATGAGCCTTGATGGCTGGCCAGAAATTGCACATATCATGGCATAGGTTGGGCAATAATGTTCTGCCAATATGGCTGTCTTGTCAACTTTGAATATATATTGGCATGCATTGGTCAATAGTGTTCTGACAAGCAAGCTGGCAAGCCAACAATGTATACAGATCGGCTTTTAGTGGTCAGTATTGTTTGATGGACTGTGATGGCTAACCAGCATTGGACATATCATGACATAGCTTGGTTAATATTGTCCGGCCATTATGGTTGTCTTGTTAACATTGAATATATCTTGGCATGCATTGGTCAATATTGCCCCACCAGCTTTGGTGGCATCCCAACATTGCTTATATCTTGGTTTGTAGTGGTCAATATTGTGTATTGAGCTTTGATGGCTGGCCAGCATTGTACATATAATGGCATAAATTGGATAATATGTTCCGGTCATTATGGTTGTCTTGTCAGCTCTAAAGAAATCTTCGCATATACTGGTCATTAGTGACCCGCCTGTCATGGCGGCCAGCCAACAATGTATACATGTTGCACTATATTGTTCAATATTTATCGATGGACTGTGATGGCTAGCTAGCATTGCATCCTAATGGCATAGGTTGGGCAATAATGTTCTGCCAATATGGATGGCTTGTCAACATGAAATATATTGTGACATAGATTGGTCAATATTGTCCCATCAGATTTGGTGGCATTTCAATATTGTATATATCGTGGTTTCTAGTAGTCAATATTGTCTAACGAGCTTTGATGGCGGGTCACCATTGCACATTTCAGGCTGCGGCGGCGCTAAAATAACAGAAGCAGCTCTGACCGACACAGACATTTTTCAATGTGCATGTATCCAAATATAACTGTTTTTGGACTAATTTCGTCCCAACTAAATTTTTCGCGGGCCTGGACATCAGTTTACGTTCAACCGTTGAAGATATCCATACACCATGCATACGTATTTTGGGCCACCATATATATAATGTTTATTGGGATTAATGTACAGATTGTCTTAAAATTTTTTGACTGAGCTTATCACACAAAAGGCACAGAAGTGCCGATCACGAAAAATGTACAATAATTTTCGTGATTCACTAATTGTTGCGGATGACCTGCAATTATATTAGACAATTTTGGTAGAGTACTCTTTTATTTACAATTTTAGGCACGAATAATTGTTATGTGAAATTCTGCATATAAAATCTTTGAGACAATTCCTGCAGACTAGAGGGCCGGATGTCGATCACGCGTGGACGTAGCTAACACAGATAGTGTTCCAAACTTTAGCCAAGTGTTGAAAAAATTCTGACAACACGTGGAATCTACACTGCAGAAATTTGCGAAGGCGAGAATAATGCTGCTGTATACGGTACATCACGAATCATTATCGTTATCAACTTAACGCAGCGTCATTACCGTTGATACTGTCATCATTGTCATTATCACTAATTGCAGCATCATTCTCGTCGCTATCATCACGGTAGACAAGGAGAATTATATATGGTGCTAGTTTCGCGATCCAGGGTTTAGCGCAGTTGGTTAAAGTGCTAGCTAGGCTAGGAGTCCGATTCCCGGTGGAGACGATTTGTTTTTCTGATCTCGTCAAACCAGGATGATTGAAAGTGATAGACAAATCAGTGCACAGATTCTGAACACATCTCGACAACAACTCTCGAGCGTGGATTTCGTTCCATGGGCCTATATATACGCATACGAGTGCACAAGCATACGGACACGCTCGAGCACACATCTGACAAGCAAGCGTTTACTAGATGCGTGTCCGCGAAAAACCTCCTGAGCAGACAAGAAACGCAAGGTATACTCAAATGCAAAGAACGCAATAGAACATGTGAGTCGCTTGAACAAACACCAGTGGCTACGTTTGGATAGTAAACGCAGAAACGATCGAATATATCCGGTGAATCCACATCCTGTAAACGTTTGTGCATGATTGGAAACACGCACGCGTAGAATCATTATTTCCGCCTTGTTTTATGCCATAGAGAGAAACCCTACATATATTCAAGCGACAGCAGAGGTGGGAGAGATCGATCGCGCTACCCAATCAAACACTCACTGCATGATTGGCCATTACGCTAGCTGTTTCCGGCCTTCAGCATCATCACCGAGTATACCACGGCTCAGTACGAGCTGTTCTTATAGACAGATATGTTGGGCTGCTTTCAAGGCCTTCGAGTTCTAATATCTACTAAACACAAATTTGCATCTTATTCCTGTACTCTTTAGCGCTGTGCTGCGGGCTTCAGCAACAGACAGATAAAGACTGAACGACTTTGGCCATCGGTGTAGCAGCGCATAAAATATTTCAGCTGAAAGAAAAAATACAAGCAACATATATTCTACGCTATGTCTAGCTAATTCACTTGACAAGAAAAGAAATCTGAGCTGTACTGGAATGGTTCGTATTCTAATGCGACGTAAATCGCACACTGCCCAAACGTTGTGTGCATGTGGAAGATAATAAAAAAATTCAACAGCACTACATGTGGCAAGGCAAACGAAAAAAAATATTTAAAACAATTACCTACAGTGCAATGAATGCGCGCTCATGTGTCGCCAGCATATATGGTAACAAAATTGAAATTGCATAATAACGATGCTCTCTATGGAAGTTATTTTTGTTCGAAAGCTGCAATACATGGCTCATAATGATGCATTTCACTACAGCTTTTGACAGCGTTCTCCTAAGCACTGATCAGAAACTATTCTTCAGGCATTCTATGCCTTATTATCCAACCGTATAATCACCGCACCGAAGGCGTTTCCCTCCAGAGAACTAAACAATTCTAACACATCGTGTCAACCAGATAGCTAATGGCAATTGATATATATTAAAAGTAATGCAAGTGCGTTATTTAAGCAGTTTTGGGGCATATTTAGAGAACATCAATCTCGAAGAATCTAACACATGATTGAGAATTAGGCTTCCTCTTGAATATTCTGCCGCTTTCACAAGCGCGGCTTCCGCGGGCTGAAAAACGATTTTACCACGCTTTTTTCTGAGGACTACACCTTGTCCTAAGTTCGCAGATATAGTTTTAATGATGACCCTTGCTTTCTTTCTACTCTTTCCTTACTGCCAATTTAGTTAATGGATGTTAGCTTGCCGAGTCTTTTGTATTTCTTGCTGCTTTATATGCCCACGCTTATTTCTATGCGGATTTTTTCTAGCTCTAAACGTCCGACCTGATTTGAAAAAAATAAAACTTGATAACATGGAAATTTTAACCTTGAAGTACCCGTAGTTATGGTCGTTTTCGTTTTTAATTTATTTAATAGGAATACAGCATGTATACGGGCTGCTGCATCGCTCAGTTGCGCGTGATGACGTTTCAAGAGCACTCCGTCATGAACCTGTGTGCCATCTTTATTAAAAAAATTATGTCCATTTGTTCGAACCAAGAACGATTCCAGCGAAAACTGAAGATTGTTTTACGTATGTGATTATTAATGAAACACATATGTAAAACGCATTTCGCATTAACAAAAATATGTAGCGAAATTATCACGCCACTGAACACGTTACCGAGCCGGCAACCGAGGCGACCAAAGAGCTCCGAACGCACTTCTCGTTGTTTTAGCGAAGCCGAGAGCAAAACTCTGCGCATTCCTCCTCACATGCTTGGCGCAAAGAACATATGGTTTTCATTCTCTCGTCCTTTCGTCACCTCTCCGCCCGAGGGCCTTGACTAAAGCAATTTTCCAAACCGCTTTCAACTTCATGTCTTGTAGCCTTTTCTCCCCGTGAAGCAGTCATCGCGGAAGGACAGCGACCTTCACTGCCCTTTCTTTCCTCCCGGCTAGGCATGCATAGCTCACAATGCCCCCCCCCCCCCGTCTACTCCCCCGCACTCTTCCTTTCCTTCCCGCCAACTTCTTCTTCTAGGATCTCTGGGATAATCTTGGGGGGGGGGGGCATACCGGACGCGGGTTATGCCGGCCTAATGTCGCGGCGGCACTCTTGGCGTCCGGGGGAAGGGGAGATGGGACGTGGGGAGGGGTGGGGGGGAGCCAACTTTCCTGGCTGGCGGCTTTCTGGGCTCGTGCGGTCCTACGAGACCTCTTTCATTTCTCTCAGCACCTTTCGAGCTTTATGCCTCCTATTTCGACAGGCCTCAAGCGAAAAAAAAAGAGAGAGAGAGAAAACACAACGACCCTTCTGCCCCCTTCCAACCGTGCCTCGAAACTCGACACAAGCGGTTGATTCAGAGGCGTTCGGCCGGCCACACAATCCCAACCGCTCGAGCTGCTCGAGCTTCCGCAGCTTCGGACAGCAGAACCGAAAACCCAAGCCTTGTGAAAGTTCCAATTCGTTTTAATGACCGTGCCTGAAAGACGATATCTGTGAGCATCACCAGCATTTTAAGTTGTTTGTTAATAACTGAATTAAGCTTTCTGAGATTATTTCTTGCTTTGTCTCGTTGTAAGACCGCTACTTTTTCTTACCAGGTGTAATAAAGCATCAGATCACTGGGATGTACTTTGCGTGGCAACATTCATTTTGGATTGTTGCAACTGAGGTCTGCGAATCTGCGCTAGCCTTACTATAAGATACCTTTTTTGCATGATTTTGTGCTGTATGTTGTCAGCCTTGATCATCATGTCAATAACCGATATGCTTGCGAGAACGGAAAGCCATTTATTTGGACCGCACCACGCCAGTCAATTCTGAACTGTATTTTCAGCGCACTATTTTGTATGCATAAACTCTGGTCACAAAGACAGAATTTACGGCGCAGAGGTGGCCAATTTGTATTGCAAAAGAAAAATGTGGCCTTGTAAAACATGACGCGTGTTTTGTGTGATTTTCAGGTTACAACTTCATCGCGCGTGTTGTGTGTCTGATGTGATCAACTTTTTTTACATTCTATATTCAAAACTCATTTTCAAGTTGAGCTTTCTGGAACATAATTCTTAGTTGCGAGCGAATATTTATTTCGTAATTTGCCGTTATGAATGAGCGTTTGGAATGGTCTAAACGACTTTTAACTTATTCACGTGTTTGATCTTTCTCCTGCGCTAATCCACCGTAGTAAAAGTGTCATACAATAGCCAGCAGGTGCAGTTTTACTATCACTTGTAGAAAACTGAAAAGCGTCCGGAAAAACATCTGCCGACCCACTTATTCTTACTGTAAATTTGAATTTTTACGGAAATAATAAAAAAAAACTTTTCGTTCAAAAATGTACTTATCCACAATTATTGATTGTTATATCGCGCAGAAAAAAGGGGCTTGCCTGAAACATTACACTTTATCTTCTACGTGCAAGAGCTTCTACTGTCCGCGTGAAGACTTCTATGAAAAAAAAAATTCTGAAAAGGGGATTCTTATCTACAGTTGCTACCATAGTTCTTATACTTTACCACACGTAAAAACTTGTTTCCACAACAAACGTGATGCTATGCTACGGAAATGTGGCGCAACAAACACAAACACAAGAGAAGATACACAACACACGCGCATGTGCGCATGTGTTGTGTATCTTATCTTGTGTTTGTGTTTGTTGCGCCACATTTCTGAATACTATGCAGCACCAACTAGCCCCTCAAGCCGTTATTCTAAGCTACGGATTTCTTTATTTTTTCAATTTGAGTATATCATACAAACCCCAAAGCATCTGTGTAGTACGTTGGTTTGGCTGCAGCTTTGACAAATTTTAAAATGTTCTGTTTGCAGTAATAATGCGGTGTACACTAATTTTAGCAGCCGCGGTCAGAGTGTGACTGCCATTTTTTGCGTCTCTTTTTTCTTTGTAGTTTCTTTTAGTTCTTGCGGCAATCTACCCTAACGAAAACTATTCAAAGGAAAGCTATTGATCTGAAGCATGCAGCTATGACGACGTCTTTTTTCTACAGGTGTTCCATCACAAAGGCACTACAAGTAGAAGGGGGCAAGCACTGACTACCGTTTAACGAATAGATAACGGAATCATTTGTTTTATGTTTTCAGCGTCAACAACACATCCACACGGGAAGCCGTGCACTGCCAGATGTCGAAACCAATGTAACCACGAAAATATGGCCGGCCTCACCGAGTATGCAGCTTATTTCAACCTGAGTAAACAAGACAAGAAAGTTGCCTGAGGGCCGACAGGTGGTGCTTTATTTTGCATTTTTACTCCACGGTCTAGCTGGACTTCGACTTTCCAAAAGTTTTCTCTCCTAATGGGATTTATGAATGTTGCTTTTATTTCCAGGTGCCATCTGCGAAAGGAAATACATTGTTATGCACGCTCAGTTCAGTTCAGTCGTTCAGTCGTGTCCGACTCTTCGTGACCCTATGAACCATGTCACGCCACGCTTTCCGGTCTCTCACTATCTTCCTAACATCACATAACTTCATCTTCAGTGCCTCGAGGATGCCATCTAATCATCGCGTTCACTGCGTACCCCTTCTCCGGCGACCCTCAACCTTTCCCAACATCAAGTCAAGTCTCCAGCGACTCCTCTCTTCCCATCAGATGACCAAAGTAGCTGAGCTTTAACTTTAGAATTTGACCCTCCAATGAGCAGCCAGGGGTTATGGTCGACAATATCGACTGATTTGATCTTCTGGCAGTCCAATGAACTCTCAAGAGTCTTCGCCAACACCACTATTCAAACGCGTCAATTCTTCGGCGGTCAGCCTTTTTCACAGTCCAACTCTTGCATCCATACATCACAACTGGAAAGACCATAGCACGAGTTATACGGATCTTGGTTGGCAGACTAATGTCTCTGCTCTTTACTAGGCGGTCAAGGCTAACCATTGCTCTCTTTCCTAGAAGCAGGCGTCTCCTAATTTCATGGCTGCAGTCTCCTTACGAGGTAATCTTGGAGCCCAAGAAGAGAAAATCTGTCACAGCTTCCACTTCTTGTCCATTGATGCTCCAGGACTTGATAGGGCGTGGGGAAGGGTGGGGGAACACGCTGCTCAAGTCCATATCTTTAAAGGCTGCTGGAAGCTGCTGCCCCTACCACCGACCACAAAAGAAGCTGCGATGAGCTCAGCGCCTTCCTCCAACCTGGGACCTGAGAACGCCTTGCCAAGGGACGCAAAAAACAGGAGGAGCACTGAAGTCTAAGAGTTCTGCCTAAATAATTCCATGCCCTTTAACCCATGCACAACAAATAAATCACCATGCAATGAACCCTTCAGCTGTATTATTTTCTGTGCATGGATATTCTCAGCATGATTTATTTCAATAAACAGGTACATGAAAAATATCAGCACTGCATACGCATGGGATGGCTTTGTAGTTGCCTATTAGACATAGCACGAAATAGCAACTAGCCGTAGTACTGATTACTGAAACATTCAGCCCTATAATGGGCCGGATTGCCAATTGCTGTGGCTGGATGCCAATAATGCAAAGCCACTGGGCAAGATTGGATTGGAAATATTTGGTAGCCGATAAATCTCGCTGGATGCCAGTTGTAAATATTCAGTGAATAAGCATGGAAACAAGATATTGGATGGCCAGTGAGCTTGGCGGGATAGCCGTGATACAACAACCAGTGAGTGAGCTTGGGTGGAAGATATTGAGTAGCCATTGAGTGCAATTGAATGCCAGTAAACAAGGTAGCATGCCAATACTGGTTTTGATAGGAGAGCCAATCAAATTAGTTGGCATATATATCTTGGATCTTTGTGCGCCCCAATCAGATGCTAATATTGACCAATATTGGGACCAATATATCCCAATAATGGGCCAGTGGTGGTCCATTGACGGCGTGCTGCTTGGGTAGTTTCACTGTTGGTTTTTATGACGGCGATAAATAAAAGCATCCCACTGTGTCTGACGGCGAAATCGCTGAAGTAGTGAAATAGTGCACATCAAACACATTTATTCTTTTGAAGCATGTTCTTTTACCCAGTCCACTTGGAAGCCTTTTTTACTTTGAAAATCTTCAAAACAGTTGTAGCAGAAGAAGAGCCCATGAGGAGAGGAGCCGTTTATTCCAGCTTTTTCGTCGACTGAAAAAAGAAAAAAAATATTTTTTTTAATCGGAAAGCATGGCTGTTCTTTGAAAGAAACTGTCGGGTATATGTGCACTGTTCGTAAGCGGCCAGAGTGCATCGTTTAGGGTGCGTCAGCCTACAATCATTTTATATTTATTCGGGTGCCTTTAAAGCTGTGAATAGATACAGTACAATACGTTAAATATATTGTAAAGAATGGTTATCCAGACTAAAACGCAGGAAATGAGTGGGACGGAATTGTTTCTCAATACTAAGCTAGTGTGTAACAAGCTGTTTTTCAAGCTACTAAATTAAAAGAAAGTCGCCAACTATATTGGAAATTTATTAGGCAGGGGTGGTGGGGGAGGCGATCCGGCAATAACGTCCTCATAAACATAGTCCCCAGAATAAATATCCTCGGAAAAAATGTTCCCGGAAGAAACTTCCCCGGAAAAAATGTCCCTATTTGCGAAGTAGAAAAATATGTCCCCGAACGAGGACTGAAGCCGTGTGTTATGTAGGACGTAGACTGCGCTTCCCCGTGGAGAGCTGCAATGATGAAAGATGTATGTTAACTTTATTGCAGCGGTTCACCTGTCGTCTTGGAAGTGACCGCGAACATCGAACTGAGGCGGGCATACATAAAAAAAATTATGGCAGCGGTAATACACTAACAGCGCCTCGTCTTCGTTTTGTTTCCCGGGCAAAAAGCCGAGCTGCCCACAGCTTTACGGGACCAAAAGCTTGGAGCGATGCTTTAGGGTGACTATGGTGCACAACCACTCGAGTCTCGTCCTGCTTACACTAACATCACCCTTATCACCATTGTGCATCATCACCAGAGGAACGGCTGAACCTCATTACGAGAAGGTCTGGCACGTAATTCTAGTGATGTCCTCTGCTTTGAGCGGTTTGCCGAGGCTGCACGAGCCGATCAGCTTCTACCATTCTCAGTGGGCAGTTCTACCAAGCTGATTAGGCCGATCTCAATGATTGCATAACGAACTGCGGAGCTCGGAACCAACAAACGTGTAATTAGCCAGATGACTATTTCACCATGCTTTTAGGCAGTTCTTGTAATCAAATCGGGCGCCTAGAGGACACAGATTCCAAATGATGAATTGAACTCAAATCCAAGAAAGAATGCCTAAATTCCACATCTTTTTTATGTGAGTTCCGGAAAAAATCCTTTTTAGGGCCACCTTTTGCCTAGGGGACGTCTTTTCCCTGCTGCCCCTTCCTCAGGGCTCATTTCTTCCGGGGACGTTTTTTCCGAGGCCGTATGTTCCTTGCACCTTTTTTCCGGGGACGTTTTTACCTACATCCGGTAGGGGGAGGGGGCGAATGAGAACAGCATAATTAGGCAGCATGCTTTAAAGTTTTTGTCAAAGATGACTATAGATATGGGCCAGAAAACACAGCGTCTAGTTGCCGATCCAACATTAGCTGCCTTTGATTTATCCAATTTTCTTATTGAAATGTGACAAAACTTTTTTTTATTAGATGCACATCGGTCTGTGCTCATGTCCTGAGTACCAAGCGGAAGCTGTATATCCACTATGCGTCCTTCAGGCCTTCCGAACAAAATATAATCTTGTGAGAACAGGTAAGAGCATAACTTGTTTGCAAGGGAATTGATTCTCTGACCCAGTCGTACTCCGCTCTATTCCTGGACGCGGATAACGTCAGGTCGGATATCGGGATTATACTGTATTCGTAAACAGTTTTGTTCTGTTGACATCACAAAAAATCTTTAACCTCTAGGCATCAGCTGCCGGCATAAAGATGTGTTTTAGACAAAAATATTATTTTTTAGGAATGATGTTGTTATTTATAGTGACATCCTCGGAAAATACTTGCTATTTATCCCTTAGCTCTTTGTTTCCAGTTAGGATGTACTATCGTTGCTTTCGAGTCGAAATCTTCATTTAAACTGCTACCAATCAAATAATGTTATTCTCTCCTCATTATAATCGTCAAAAACCGCTTCGCCTACATATGTTTGCCACTTTCGCTTTACGACCTCGTAACCAAAAAGCGAGTACCTAAGATGCATCTCCCTAGAAATTACATCAATAAATGTTTTGAGAAATATTTTATTCAGCCCGCAACACTTCCGACATCTTTTCCGGGGTGCTGACAAGAAGGAAAGCTCGAGTTAAAGTGTCAAGTATCTGTTGAAAAATATTTGTGTGTATTAGTGACCTAATGAGCAAGCAGACATAATTGGCTTGCGAGTGCGGGTTGCAGTCTTCATGAGGCACTTTGAGAAAGAATTTAGTGGTGCCAAGCAGAACATCCAGGAGGCAGGTATCCATTCGTAACTGATGTTACGTCCCATTGTGTGAACAGAGAACTTGGGTTGGGTAGTGCAAATAACTATAAAGGCCACATTCTCTTCTCCAGGCAGACACTCCGGTACATTCGTCGTCGCGCCAGCATAAACAGGCTGCTGTCATTCATAGAAGAGGCCAGGCACCCCAGTAGCTCCAAGCACTCACGGAATTTCAGAACTGTACTCAAACTGAGAAAGTATGTGAATGTGAATTCCAAACTGAGAAGAGGCTGAGAAAAGGCTCACAATACAGTATGCCCTTCTTCATAGGAAAAAAAAAGATAGAGGCTCTTCAGATATGTCTGAAGAGGGGAATGATAAATGTTTAACCTTCCTCTTCTTTCATTTGCCTCTAATCATTTACCTCTTAAAGTGAGTCGTGCCTATTCATTGCAGTAATTACCACTCACAGCTAAACATATTTACTCATCTCCAGTTAGTTGCGGGCATTACAGGTCATCCTTTGACATACCGACCGTTCCTTAGTCATCTGGGTAATGCCTTGTCAATACCACTCATAGCTAAGCATATATACTACTTTTCAGTCAGTTGCTGACATTGAAGTCGTCGTTTGAGGTAATGGGCTTTCTGAATATATGCTGAGTCATACCTGGTCATTGCAGCCATTACCACTCATAGCTAAGTATATTTACTTCGTTCCAGCCAGTTGTGGGCATTGCAAGTTATCGTTTGACATATTGGTCGCTCCGTAGATATTTTATGCACCTCATGATCAATGGTTTAGTAATTATCATTGTTCATTACTCCATCGATATCTATCGCTAACGTTTATTCACTACCAATCACCATTAATTGTTTTCATTCCTAATTTCCTCCCTGACGCATCCGTGATTAGGAAGTGACACATGAGCGCACAGATCTCGCGCACGGGTTTCGTTCCATGAGCCTAGCAAGGCTTTCATCTTTCTAGGAGCACTTTGGAGGGCTCTAGGAGAACTTTCAGCCACTGAGTGCGATGAAGCGAAAGCATCTGTTGTGCGGTCGTCCAAAACCTGTTTGTCTCTTTTTCACTCCCACTTTTCTCCTTTTCCTTACGGCTCGGTTAAGGTGTTCGCGGAGAATTATTACAGATCCAGCGCCTTTTTTTCCTGTAAACGAATTCGAAACGCCGCTAATTAATGCTTTACTGTTGGTTGGTTGGTTTATGGGGTTTAACGTCCCAAAGCGACTCAGGCTATGGAGACGCCGAAGTGGAGGACTCCGGAAATTTCGACCACTTGGGGTTCTTTAACGTGCACTGACATCGCACAGCACACGGGCGCCTTGCTTTTCGCCTCCATCGAAAAGCGGCCGCCGAGGCCGGGATTCGATCCCGCATCCTTGGGAACAGTAGTCGAGCGCCGTAACCACTGCGCCACCCCGGCGGGGCTCCTGCTTTACTGTGTCTGCTTCTATGTGCCGTGTTGTGCGGCGTTCGAGGAAGCGCCAAATGAAAGGCGCCACACGTGCACTTGGACCGAACACTCTGCCGGATCAGCTTCGTGTAAGCGTGATTATGACTCAGACAAGCCTAAAGAAGGCCTGAAGGACAGTGATTCAGATGACAGTGCATTTGCATTCTTCCACCAGATAAGGAGGCGTGAATTGCCTGATGATATTATCACTAGTAGTCAAGTCATGACGGGATGTGACGTCGTTTTGACGACACTTTCGGTTACTAGACATATCCAGATGTGACTTCAGGGTGATGTCACATTGGGGCATGACGTCACCATGTGATTACGTCATAGTCACATCATTTTAAGGCAAAATATACTACACCACCGATGACGTCATCATTTATTTCAAGGTACGAAATATTATGGTACTGATGACGTCATCATTAATTTCGAGGTACTGCAGATTACACTATTTATGACGTCATCATTATTATAAAGGTACGACATCCCGAGCAGCACGCCGTCAATGGACCGCCAATGGTCCAATATCGGGATATATTGGTCCCAATATTAGTCAATATTGGCGTCTGATTGGGGCGCACAAAGAGCCACGATATATGCCAACCAATTTGATCGGCTCTCCTATCAAAACCAGTATTGGCATACTACCTTGTTTACTGGCATTCAACGGCACTCAATGGCTACTCAATATCTTCCACCCAAGCTCACTCACTGGTTGTTATATCACGGCCATCCCGCCAAGCTCACTGGCCATCCAATATCTTGTATCCATGCTTATTCACTGGATATTCACAACTGGCATCCAGCCAGATTTATCGGCTACCCAATATTTCCAATCCAATCTTGCCCAGTGGTTTTCCATTACTGGCGTCCAGCCAGAGCAATTGGCAATCCGGCTAGTTGCTTTTTCGTGCTATGACTAATAGGCACCTGCAAAGCCATCCCCTACTTATGCAGTGCAGATATTTTTCATGCAGCTTTTTATTTAAATAAAGCATGCTGAGGATATCCATGCACAGAAAATAATACAGCTGAAAGGTTCTCTGCATGGTGATTTATTAGGTGTGCACGTGTTACAGGGCATGGAAACATTTAGGCAGAACTCTTAGACTTCAGTGCTCCTCCTGTCTTTGCGTCCCTTGGCAAGGTGTTCTCAGGTCCCAGGTAGGAGGAAGGCGCTGCGTTCATCGCAGCTTCTTTTGTGGTCGGTTGTAGGGGCAGCAGCTCCATTCAGCCTTTAATGATATGGACTTGAGCAGCGTGCATAACAATGTATTTCCTTTCGCAGATGACACCTGGAAATAAAATCAACATTCATAAATCCCATTAAGACAGAAAACTTTTGGAAAGTGGAAGTGCAGCTAGACCGTGGAGTAAAAATGCAACATAAAGCACTACCTGCTGGCCCTCAGGCAACTTTCTTGTCTGATTTACTCAGGTTGAAATAAGCTGCATGCTCAGTGAGGCCAGCCATATTAACTTGGTTACTTCGAATGCGACATCTGGTAGTGCACGGCTTCCCATGTGGATGTTTTGTTGACGCTGGAAACATAAAACAAAATGATATTTGCCGTTATCTATTCGTTAAACGGTAGTCAGTGCTTGCCCCCTTATACTTGTAGTGTCTTTGTGATCGAACATCTGTAGAAAAAAGACGTCGTCATAACTGGAAGCTTCAAATCAATAGCTTTCCTTTGAATAGATTGCAGCAAGAACTAAAAAGAAACTACGAAGGAAAAACAGACACAAAAAATGGCAGTCGCACTCCGACCGCGGCTGCTAAATTTAGTGTGCACCGCATAATTACTGCAAACAGAACGTTTTAAAAGTTGTCAAAGCTGAAGCCAAAACAACGTACGACACAGATGCTTTGGGGTTTGTATGATACACTCGAACTGAAAAAATAAAGAAATCCGTAACTTAGCATCACGTTTGTTGAGGGAACAAGTTTGTACGTGTGGTAAAGTATAAGTTCTATGGTAGCAACTGTAAATAACCTATTTTAAGCGGCTATTTTATGAAACTTCTACTACTCAGAATTAGCGCAAGAGAAAGATCAAACATGTGAATAAGCTACGCGTCGTTTAGACCATTCCAATAGCGCATTTATAACGGCAAATTAAAATATTAAATATTCGCTCGCAACTAAAAATCATGTCCCAGAAAGCTAGACTTAACTCTGAGTTTTGAATATAGTTTGTAAAAGAAACTGATCACTTGAGACACACATCACACACGCGATGAAGTTGTAACCTGAAAACCACACAAAACACGCGTCATGTTTTACAGGACCACTTTTTTATTTTGCAATACAAATTGGCCACCTCTGCGCCGTAAATTTTGTCATTATGACCAGAGTTTATGCACACAAAATAGTGAGCTGAAAATACATGACTTTCCGTTCTAGCAAGCATATCGGTTATTGACATGATGATCAAGGCTGACAACATACTGCACCAAATAATGCAAAAAAAAGTATCTTACCATAAGTCTAGCGCAGATTTGCAGAACTCAGTTGCAACAATCCAAAATGAATGCTGCCACGCAAAGTACATCCCAGGGGTCTGATGCTTTATACACCTGGTAAGAAAAAGTAGCGATCTTACAAGGAGACAAAGCAAGAAATAATCTCAGAGAGCTCAGTTATGAACAAACAACTTAAAATGCTGGTGGCACTCACAAATATCCTCTTTCAGGCATGGCCATTGAAAGGAATTGGAACTTTCACAAGGCTTGGTTTTTCGGTTCTGCTGTCCAAAGCTGCGGGAGCTCGAGCAGCTCGAGCGGGTGGGGATTGTGTGGCCGACCAGACGCCTCTGAATCAGCGCCTTGTGTCGAGTTTTGAGGCACGGTTAAAAGGGGGCAGTAGGATGGTTGTGTTTTCTCTCCCTCTTTTTTTTGCTTGAGATCTGTCGAAAGAGTAGGCATAAAGCTCGAAAGGGGGTGAGAGAAATGATAGAGGTCCCGCAGGACCACGTGAGCCCAGAAGGCTGCCGGCCAGGAAAGTTGGCGGGAAGGAAGGGAAGAGTGAGGGGGAGTAGAGTGGGGGGCATTGTGAGCAACGCCTGCCTAGCCGGGAGGAAAGAGAGGGCAGTGAAGGTCGCTGCCCTTCCGCGATGACTGCTTTACGGCAAGAAAAGGCTACAAGACGGGAAGTTGAAAGCGGTTTGGAGAATTGCTTTAGGCAAGTCCCTCGGGCGGAGAGGCGACAAAAGGACGAGAGAATGGAAACTGTATGTTCTTTGCGCCAAGCTTGTGAGGAGGAATGCGCAGAGTTTTGCCCTTGGCTTCTCTAAAACAACGAGGAGTGCGTTCGGAGCTCTATGGTCGCCTCGACTGTTGGCTCGGTAACATTTTCAGTGGAATGATAATTTTGCTATATTTTTTTTAATGCAAAATACGTTTTACCTCATAGTTTCAAATAATAATCACATACGTAAAACAATATTCAGTTTTCACGGAATCGTCCTCGGTTCGAACAAATGGACATATTTTTTTTATTAAAGATGGCACACAGGTCGCTGTTCATGACGGAGTGCTCTTGAAACGTCATCACGCGCAACTGAGCGATGCAATAGCCCGTATACTTGCTGTATTCCTATTAAGGAAATGAAAAGCGAAAACGACCATAACTACGGGTACTTCAAGGTTAAAAATTCCCATGTTATTCATTTTTATTTTATTTTTTTCAAATCAGGTGGACTTTTAGAGCAAGAAAAAATCCGCGTAGAACTAAGCGTGGGCATATCAAGAAATACAAAATACTCGACGAGCTAAGATCTGAAGAACTAAATTTGCAGTAAAGAAAAAATAGAAAGAAAGCAAGGGTCAACATTGAAACTATATCTACGAACTTGGGACAAGATTGTCCCCAGAAAGAAGCGCAGTATAATCATCTTTCAGCCCGCGGAAGCAGCGCTTGTGAAAGCGGCAGAATATTTCACAAAGGAACCCTAATTCTCAAACATGTGTTAAATTCTTCGAGAGTGGTGTTCTCTAAAAATGCCTAAAAACTGCTAAAGTAACGCACTCGCATTACTTTTAATATATATGAATTGCAATTAGCTGTCTGGTTGACATGATGGGATAGAATTATTTAGTTCTCTGAAGGGAAACGCCTTCGGTGCGGTGATTATATAGTTGGATAATAAGGCAATGAATGTTTGAAGAATAGTTTCTGAACAATGCTTAGGTGAGTGCTGCCAAACTGTGGTCAAATGCATCATTATTAGCCATATATTACAGCTTTCGAACAAAAATAACTTCCGTAAAGAACATCGTTATTGTGCAATTTCAATTTTGTTACCATATATGCTGGCGACACATGTGCGCGCATTCATTACACTGCAGGTTATTGTTTTAAATTTTTATTTTTTTTTTCGTTTGCCTTGCCCCATGCAGTGCTGTTGATTTTTTTATTATCTTTTACATGTACACTACTTTTTGGCAGTGTGCGATTTACGTCGCTTTAGAATACGAACCATTCCAGGACAGTTCAGATTTGTATTCTTGTCAAGTGAATTAGCTAGACATAACGTAGAATATATGTTGCTTGTATTTTTTCTTTTAAAATATTTTATGCGCTGCTGCACCGATGGCCAAAGTCGTTCAGTCTTTGTCTGTTGCTGAAGCCCACAGCAGAGCGCAAAAGAGTACAGTACAAATTTGTGTTTAGTAGATATTGGAACTCGATGGCCCTGAAAGCAGCCCAACATATCTGTCTATAAGAACAGCTAGTACTGAGACGTGGTATAGTCGGTGCTTATGCTGAATGCCGGAAACAGCTAAGGTAATGGCGAATCATGCAGTGTGTGTTTGATTGGCTAGCGCGATCGATCTCTCCCACCTCTGCTTAGCTTCAACATGTTGGGTTTCTTTCCACCACGTAAAAAAAAGGCGGAAATAATGATGCTACGCGTGCGTGTTTCCAATCATGGACAAAGTTTACAGAATTTGGAATCACCGGATATATTCGATCGTTTCTGCGTTTGCTATCCAAACGTAACCCCTGGTATTTTTTCAAGCGACACACACGTTCTGTTGCGTTCTTTGCATTTGAGTACCTTGCGTTTCTTGACTGCGCAGGATTTTTTTCGCGGACACGCATCTATTAAACATTTGTTTGTCAGATCAGATGTGTGCTCGAGCGTGCGCGTATGCTTGTACTCGTATGCGTATAAATAGGCCCATGGAACGAAATCCCGTGCGCGAGAGTTGTGCGCGAGATGTGTTCGAGATCTGTGCACGGATATATCTGTGCATCGGATCTGTGCATTGATGTGTCAATCACTTTTAATCATCCTGATTTGATGAGATCAGAAAAACAAGCGTCTCCACCGGGAATCGAATTCCTAGCCTAGTTAACGCTTTAACCAACTGCGCTAAACCCTGGATCGCGAAACTAGCACCATACGTAATTCTCATTGTCTACCGTGAGGATAGCGACGAGAATGGCGCTGCAATTAGTGATAATGACAATGATTACAGTATCAATGGTAATGACGCTGCGTTTTAGTTGATAACGATAATCATACGTGATGCACCGTATTTAGTAGCATTAATCTCGCCTTCGCTAATTTCTGCAGTGTAGATTCCACGTGCTGTCAGAATTTTTTCAACACTTGGCCAAAGTTTGGAACACTATCTGTGTTAGCTACGTCCACGCGTGATCGACATCCGGGCCTCTAGTCTGCAGGAATTGTCTCGAAGATATTATATGCAGAATTTTACATAACAATTAATCGTGCCTAAAGTCGTAAACAAGAGTTCTCTACCGAAATTGTCATGTATAATCGCAGGTCATCCACAACAATTAGCGAATCACGAAAAATGTATTCAGAAAAATATATTCTACATTTTCCGTGATGGGCACTTCTGTTCATTTTGTCTGGTCAGCTCAGTCAAACAATTTTAGGACAATCTATACATTAATCCCAATAAACATTATATACATGGTGGCCCAAATTACGTATGGCGTATGAATATCTTCTACAGTTGAACGTAAACTGACCTCCGGGCCAGCGAAAAATTTAGTTGCAACGAAATTAGCCCCAACACACTGTCATATTGAGATGCAAGCATTAAAAATGTATCTGTTGGTCAGAGCTGCTTCTACTGTTTTTTTTAGCGCCGCCGCAGCCTGAAATGTGCAAAGGTGGCCAGCCATCAAAGCTCGTTAGACAATATCGACCACTAGAAACCATGATATATACAATGTTGGGATGCCATCAAAGCTGATGGGACAGTATTGACCAATCTATGTCAAGATATATGCAATGTTGACAAGCCATCCATATTGGCAGAACATTATTGCCCAACGTATGCCAATAGGGTGCAATGCTGGCTAGCCATCACAGTCCATCGAACAATATTGAACAATATAATGCATATGTATACATTGTTGGCAGGCCGCCATGACAAGCGGGTCACTATTGACCAATATATGCCATGATTTATTTATTGCTGACAAGACAACCATAATGGCCGGACAATATTAACCTATTTATGCCATTATATGTGCAATGCTGGCCAGCCATCAGACCTCATTAGGTAATATTGACCGCTATAATCCAAGATATATACAATGTTAGGATGCCACCAAAGCTGGTGGGACAATATTGACCAATGTATGCCAAGATATATTCAATGTTGACGAGGCAACCATAATGGCCGGACAATATTAGCCAAGCTATGCCATGATATGTGCAATGCTGGTCAGCCATCAAGGCTCATTAGACAGTATCGACCACTAGAAACCAAGATATTACAATGTTAGGAAGCCGCCAAAGTTGGTTGGACATTATTGACCACTGTATGCCTAGATATATTCAATATTGAGAAGCCGTTGTTATTGACCGGACAATATTTACCAGGTTATACCATAGTGTGGAAGATATTGGCAAACAATTGCAGCTGGTTGGCCAATAATGACCAGGCTGCCTCATTGTGTATACAATGATGACAAACTGTTCAATATGAATGGGCATTATTGACCGCTCTTAGCCGGTTGAATGCCAATAACGGATATGGGTGAAGTTCACTGGGCCAATGATTATGGTATAGCGTGGCTGCACATTATTGGTAGCTCAATGGCACCATTGGGCCACTTGTGGGCCAGTAATCCCCAATCAATCCCCATTATTGGGCCGATGAAATGTGCTGCCTGTGATGCTACGCTACTGACGACATCATCACTCATTTCAAGGCACAACACTCTACACCACTGATCACGTCATCATTTATTATAAGATAGGACGTACTACACCTGTGATGATGTCATCAGACTAAAGCATTACGGACGAATGGACACGATCGAGGCCGCGAGCATGAGCCTATAAAGGCTTTCGCTTTAAAAGTTCGCAAGGCTTTGAGGAAGCCTCTCATGTTTCAGATGCCTGGGCTTATCCAGAGGATTAATTTGACAGGCAGCAGAGGAACAACCGTGGTTACCAGGCAGTGTTCGTCAAGTTTAAATTATTGTGAACGATTGTGCACTCAGATTTCACCTGTAGTAACCTTTGCTGGCATTCTTCAACCGCCGTTCCCCAGTCAGAGATAAAGAAAATATCCCTTTGAGCGGGGAGTTTTGGATACTTAGGCCTATGTTTTCATGCAAGCCCTGCCAAAGGCCCGCAATGAGTGTTGCAGCTTGAATTCTTGGTCAATATGAACAAGAGGGGTTGTGGATATTATGTCGTTCGAGCAAAGGGGAAAATTACGACTGCGCGCAATTTGCGATATGTGCTGTTATAAGACAACACAGTCAGTTATGGCATCACATTCTCAGGGGGGAGAGTCCCTGCCCTAATCTCTATAAATGCACCTCGTATGCCTATGAACCACAGGAATGAATTCGTGTACGTCGCGGGAATATGCTCAGTGACAATTACGTGAGTGTGTGGTTTTAAGGTAGGTATCAGAGCACTACAGAACCTGGCGCAGCGACAAAATATCTTTCTTGCGCATTGTAATGTTCCCAGGCAAATGCGTGTCCGTTTATTTTGAGATAATCAGCATAGGCATTGCACCGGGTGTACAACTTAAGGGCATCAAAATTTTCCTTTATTCACCTGATTTGCCAATTTTAGCTAATTAGCAATCTTTACAGCAAACATTGTTATTGCAAATGAATATCTTTAGCTATCTTAACAGGAAGAAAGCTGGTACGAAATTTTACTTCGCGATAGGTGACATAGCTGTACTTTTATTTCCTTGAACGTTTGTTTCGATATTTTTTCTGAGGCCAGCAGCGTACCGAACACTTGCTTATTTGATGTTCCTTTGTGTAAGGGGGGTTTAGGGTAATTAGGAGTGAAGAATATCTGGAATCTTTTTGTTTCAATAATTTTGGCTCTATTTGTTTGGAATCTATTTGTTTCAATAAGTATGTCCGACCGACGCGCCCAACAGTGTGCACTCGTAACCCCTCTATCAACCACAACAAACCGTTCTCCTCTATTCTATGTAGAATACAGAAGGAAACAGAATTCTAATCGAATCTTATTTCATGACTAGAAACAATACGCCGGTTCTTGAGATATCATCACATGCATTATTAGAGAAACACACTCATTAAATTGTGAATGATGGAAACAGTTACCGAAAATCAAACCAGAGTTGATGAAATGCCTAAGACAGCATAAAAGGTTCTGTAAATTTAGTTCCAGCGGGGAGCGGGCGATGACGTCGACATAATACTTCCGAGATATCAAACTCAGTGTTGCTCGAAGAAATAGTCTGAAATGGGACTATGAAAAGGTGAACAATTCAAAAGCAAGAAGCGCATGACTTTTTATTACACCGCTCCTCGCAAATTTCATACAAGGTGTCAGCACCGACAAGGAAATCTACAATGAAAGCTTTTCCAGAAGAGGCTAATATCGAAACATTCCCCCGCCTCCCAACCAACACACACGCTTGCCTTTTAAGGAGGCGGCTGGAATAGCTATATGACAACAGATGCTCCGAACGGAAAACTGAGCGAGTTGGTGCATCACTGAAGAACTAAAAACAGCGCCGCAGAGACGGACAACAAAGAAGTGCAAGCGTTTACTAACAACTCCAGGTTTATTGAACCACAATAAACTTAAGAGTATAGTTAGCGCTCGCACTACTTTCGTGTCCGTCATCGCGGTGCTAGTTTAGTTCTTCCGAAATGTTCTAGTGTTAACCTAGATTTCTTATCGTTTATCGGTTCACCAGAGACACGATGCATGCGCAAGAAATGAGCCAGCAAAGCTCTTTGAGTAAGCTTGGTGCGCAATGGAAATATTGCGGCCTTTTTCCTGTAAAATATGCACCAAGTATGTTTTGTGCGCTTAACTAAGTCATTCACGAAACCAGTGCTAATGTAATACGCTCTGTGAAATGGATTCTTCTATTGAAGGAGCACAGTTGCGGCAATAAGATGAGTCATTTCTTGACAAATAACTTTTTTATGCCCTTTTTTGTAGAGTGCGGCCATCGCTCAGCTCGAGCCTAGCGCCCGAAAATGTACGTAGCTTGGTGAAATGTCGGTTTTATCTTCAGATTGGCACACTATGGCCTTAGTTGCAGAGACGCCATAAAACCCAGCCTAGCCCAGCACAACACAATAAAAGACTTTTCATTTTATTTATTGCTTTTTTTGCATTCTGCTTCTTTGCTTTACTCTTTCTGCATTATCTTTCGTGCTGTTTACAACTGAGTTTTAACAAAAGCGATAAATACAAAGTAATTTATTAGGCCACCATTTGCATAAGTTTATTGTAAGTGATTAACAGGCAGACGTCACTCTGATTTCGTCAAGAAAAAGTTTATTTTGACATAATGAAATTAAAGAGTGTAGTATGTCTGGCTGAAGGCTTCATTGCTTTGCTCAATAAGGTTCAGAAAGTCAAAGGAACAATATTCATTTTCTTAGACATTTCAAGTAGAAGATATTGTTAATTGTTCAGTATCAGATATATAGCAAAACATTATTTCACAGCTGTGAAGATTCTTTTAGAATTGTTTACATCTACTTAAGAAAGTACACACATATAAGAGGCAGCACACTAAAAATGTCAGATACTAGTATAAAAGAAAAGCATTTGTAATATTGCTTGGCAGCATTTTGCTGATTGTTCTCACGAGGTTGTATCAGATGATATATGTGCAGAATTGTGCGGAAGAATAAACTCATCCTGCCATCGTTAAGTTTAAGTACGACGGTCCTTACGATCTTTTAACGTGAAACCATAAAGTGCCGTTAATTGAAAATACCACGTCGGCGCCCGTGTCGGCATATTAGCGAAAAGGCACAAGAACCTCGCTGGGATGCTTAGCTAAGCTCAGCCTCCTCCTTTAATATGGGTGGGTCATATAAGAATCAGTGTGCTAGGGCTCTTCCTTTCACGTTATCCTTATGGCATGGATGCATGTTTATAGGGCTTAGTTAAAGCAGTGCTTTACATTGTGGCTGTTAGTGACCGTTACCGGATCTTGCCCATATGAATTATGCTCTGCCGTTAAGGCAGAGTATAATTCTCCCATAAATTTTTTCGCCACGTGACGAAACGCTCCCACACCTCGATGAGTGACAGTAAACGGCAGAAACCCGAATTATTATACCAAGTGGCTTAGTAGTTATAGGTAACGAAGTCATAACCAAATGTAGAGGCAAGAAATCCTTGCTCATCGCACAGAAGGCGTTATGCGCGTGAACCGAAGATCGCAATGCATCCCAATCCCATAGCTCTGTTGTGTAAACCGATTACAGAAAAGTAATTCCCGTTAAATGCGCGTAGTCCTAGTTGCGCCAGCTTTGTCATTAAATAATCTTCGGTGCTTAGTTAATTTCTATACTTACGTCTTCAAAATCAATACAACGTTCCAGCCGTGTGGAACTGAGAGGAAATGCGGCGGCTTTTCGCTTGTTCAAACCGATGGCATTCTTTTAGGATCGCGTCAACCGTTCCGCAGTGTTTGTACACGAGCAAGTTGGAGGCGCCATCTGCTATCCCCTTTATTACAGGACCAACTTTATCACTCTCTGGCATTGCGGGGTCGACTTTCATGCAGAGAGCCAAAATGTCCTAAATATATGACACATACGACTCTGTGGACGATTGTTTTCGGCATCCGAGCTCTTTCTGCGCGGCCAAATGACGTCCAATTGGCTCACCAAATAATTCAGAAAGTTTTCGCTTGCAGAGACTCCAAATGGTTAATTCCTCCTCGTGGGTCTCGAACCACACCCTTGCAGTGCCCGTCAGGTAGGAAATGACGTTAGCCAACATTATGATCGGGTCCCACCTGTAGTTTGCGCTCGCACCTTCGTACATAGCGAGCCAGTCATACACATCGGCACCGTTCACTCCATTGAAGGTTCTTGGATCACGCGGGTGGGCAATGTAATAGCCGGGGTGAGGGACGCCGATGGTGTGGCCTCGTCGCTGGGCATGGCTAAACAGCCGGGAAGTCGAAGACAGCTACAGAGTTCCGTGCTTGCTGTGGGCACACAGCACCTCCACCAATAATGTAACGTAGATACACGCACACAGAGAGTGGACGTATTAATAAATATTTACAAATGGGTAGCTGACCACAGACGAACAACTTCAGGCCAGAGGCGCCCAGCACGAACGACCCACACACTTCGTCGTCCTCGCGTTCCCCACATTCCACACGCAAGCACATCCCTTTGTCCTCGTCGTTCCTTGACGACTACTGTTCCCAAGGACGCGGGATCGAATTCCGGCCTCGGCGGCCGCTTTTCGATGGAGGCGAAAAGCAAGGCGCCCGTGTGCTGTGCTATGTCAGTGCACGTTAAAGAACCCCAGGTGGTCGAAATTCCCGGAGTCCCCCACTACGGCGTCTCTCATAGCCTGAGTTGCTTTGGGACGTTAAACCCCACAAACCAAACCAAACCAAACCAATATTTTTGCCCACTTTTCTAACTAGACTACTGACACGATAACATATTCTATGTTGTTCTGTTTCCTTTTAGAGGTAACGTTATAGAAGGCTACGAAGATGAAACATCAGAGAAAAAGAGTTTCTTCGACGGCGCGACCGCGCTGTAGTGAGAGAGCGGCCGCTTAGTGCGACTGGAAGAGTTGGCTGCGCCAGGGGCAGAACATGTTCTGGGGGGCCGTCCTCTCCGAAGATTCTGCTGGCATACCTGTAGAGCACAGGCGTACGCGCTGATAAATTTCCACTTCAATCAAAAGACCATAAACTCGAGGTATTTCTTTTTTAGTTTTTTACACGTCAATTCCTGAGCTGAAGAAACTTTTTTACCGCTTACCGGTCAACTAACTCAATTACGAAAGTGATCGCGCAGACGATGTACGGCGGTCATCGCCTCGGAGCGCACTTTGATCGCGCTTCAAACGGATTGTTGTATCTTGTGGCCAAAAAAAGAGCAGATTCATTGCATTATGCCGTCTTAACAACGCCTCACGAGAGATGAATATTTTAGCTGACGTCGATCTGTTCAGCCATGTTAGAGTCCCTCTCGCGCAATCGTTGCTAATGTGACTGCCAAAACGCACGTGCTCTTAGCCGATAATATGCATTTTGCAACCGGAGGATGCTCTTTTATAGCTCAAGCAAGAAGGCAAGCTGCTCGACCCAGCTCCTCATATTGTGTAAATGCTCGAGAGTGTAGAAGCAGATTTCGAAAATATGATGTACGCTTAGTGTTTACCCTACCATCAAAGAATCGCGCTGCCTTCCCATGCGCTGAACATGAAGTAAATATGACAGAAAATACCATAAATTAGGACTCTGTAGTGAGGTTGCGCCAGCGAAGAAGACAAAGATGGAGAAAAAAATTTAATCGCCAAATTTGAGAAAGCCCGCGTAAGCCATTACACGCTATTGTGCTAGCAGAGCAAAAACCAGCTGTACAGACAGCTAGCAGGCTATCGAAAAATTGAATGGTTTGGACGGCATATGCATCACGAAATTTCTGCTAGGATTCATATGTCCAGCCGTACTCGCTTACGCAAATCCAAACAGCTCTGAAATAATTTTGAGTCGACGGAGTGTGCTCACCGATATTTGATACGGCCCAAACTCGACGCAGTGTTGACATGCGTCTGCCGATCGAGAACAATGACATGTGGTGCTCATTGTGGTTCTTGCTTTGATACTAGTTTTTATGCACTTTAGGTTTTGTTAAGCATTCAATTAAAATGGTGCTGGTTGCCTTAAACAATATCACCTACGTGCTTATATGTCTCATAGGTATGCCTTTTTTTGTAATAAAAAAAATAAGAGAAAGGACTAGAAACTACAAATATTTATCTGGTTACACAATTCATATCCAAGTAAACCCTAGCTTTAAATTGTGACATAATGTTTAACTGCGTGATAAAAAAAAAAGAAATTCGAACACATTGGCGCGCCTACGAACTCCGCTGCTTGAATACGTTCTCATTATCTTTGTGTCTGGGTGACATCACAAAAAAAAAAGCACTAGAACTGTCTGTATTATAACTCGCGTACTTAGCGTGTTAATCAAACAGTGTGCTTGCCTATTCGCATTTCATCTCATCGTGCTTCCATTTCTACCACCTGAATAGAAGCGCGATAAGAATAAATTTAAATAACCAAGCTTCTAGACACCCCATGGTTTCCGCATTTGTTTTCTGTTCCATTAGCATTTGGCAGCTTGTGCATGTAGGCAGCTATAGATCTACTTCTCCTGCACTCCTTTGATTGTCTTTTTTGAGGCACTCACTCGAGTGCTTTCAACAAGTATTACAATACGCAACTATCTCGAAACGTCAAAGTTGCACATCAGTTAGGAACATTCATGCGGCTGCGAGTAGAATTATAGCCTAGAAGACGGGCAGAAATATAAGGGCCCCTAAATCTACTAATAAAAAATGTTTCAAGCACTGCGAACGTGTATATGTGTCAAAATCGAGCGCTTGTCCAAGGCACGCCCATTTAAGCGCCAGCGAAACGAGCGACAAGGAAGGCCCCAGTGCCGTTGCTGTCTCTGGTGGCTGCAACATGCGTAACAGTCCCACTAACCGGCCGCTCCTCTTGGCTCGATCGGATCACCTCTGTCCCACCGTGGTCTGAACTCTTGTGACCAGGCCTGAATTCCAGCTGTACCAGTTGTCATAACATAAGCTGATAGAAAACAATATGCTGATAACTTCCGTAGTTTCCTTAAGGGCCTGTCACACTAGCATGACACGACGCCAACGCAGACCCGACAACGATACCGACAGTCGGCCAACTCGTCGGCCGACCGTGTCTGCGGCCGACCAAACTGTCACACTAGGCCGACGACGACACCAACACGACCGAAAACCAAATGTCTTCGCAGTGTGACTGGTTTTGAGGCCGGGGACACCGACAAAACCAGTCTGCCGACTGTCAGTGATCCAGTCTTCCCGAGATCGGCCGCTGAGCAAAAACTTTCTCGAAACGCAAAGCCGACTCTGTACACCGCGTCGACGGCGAATACCTTTCAGCACTAATATACGTAAAAAAGTAGAATCAACGCCTAATCCCTGACCAAAACTCGAGCGTGAGCCGCCAAAGTATACTTGGGGCCGCTGAATGCGCGTGGAATATCAACGGCAGCGTTTTCTTTCGGAGCGAGTGAATTCGGGGCGCATATATTCGCGGCGCGCGTTGGGACCGTGAGCAATCTTTCCGCGTTTCCGAACTGCACAGAATAGTGCAAAATGAACATAGTGCGTGACAAAGAAATTATGAAAAGAAGCGATTATTTTCTTGAAGCCAGCCTAGAGCTGCCGATCCTCATGCGCACTTCGATCGTGGTGTTTACGTCATAACGTCTAGTCGCTGCGTCGCTACTTCACAAGCCTATTTCAACGCTGCGTTACACATCACGCAATACATTTTTGTTCTATAATTCAATGTGTTCAAGGATTGTCTGCACAAAAAGCTCAGAACTTGCGTTTAAACTTTACAACAGAACCAACAGCAGTCGTGGGCCCGCGGCCGGCCCTCTGAAATCCGCCTTACGATATCCGCCGAAAGTTTTACCTGTTCTGCGGAAGACGGCATGATTCAAACTATCTGAAGTTTACTCTGAGCAAGCTTGACAGTTAGTTAAACGGTAAACGCTCCTACTGCCTTCGCTACTTTCACACTACAAGACAGCATATTAGCTAAAACCATATCTCAACCTCTGAAAGCGCCGATCAGGCCTAACTATTGTGGTGGAGTGGTTAGCGCAGATGGCTGTCAAACAGAAGGTCGTAAGTTGATCCCAAAGGTAGAGTTTTTTTTTTCTTTTTTTTTCAGCTTACTGTCTCTTATTCGCCGTGGACAGCTTTTATTTTTTGAACACTGACGTTCTGATCCGGCAACCAGAGCCGTAAAATACTGGGCACTATTCAGTCTCTGCCCATAATCACGAATGTTGAGGCGCATGTTTTGGTATGGTCGAATATATGACATAGAATTAAAATTAAACGTTCCTTAGCTTAGTAGTTCCGAGAATAAACCAAGAAAAATAAGATAGGGAGTAGCTACAGAAAGGAGAATTTCGCATGGTAGAAAAAAAAAGCTTAAGAAAAAAAACGTATAATGACACGAGAAGAAAGAATGAGAGGGCCTGGTCGGTGGGGAGGTTTCCCACGTTGTCTGGCTAGTGTGACATAGGAGTTGGGCGACCGTCGGCCAACAACCGTCTTGCGAGCGACGCGGCGCCGAAACCGACTGTCGGCCGACTGTTTCCGTAGGCGCAGTGTGACATAGACGCAGACATAAGGAAGACGCGCTGCTGGCAGACCAAATCTGCGTCATGTCGTGCTAGTGTGACAGGCCCTTTACTGGTCAAATAAGGACTTGCTATCTCTGTGCGCTAAAGCCATTCGACCCTTTGGTGACAAGGAGGAAAGCGATAGAAAGCCTGATAACAGGGGCTCTTTGCATATAATAGTTCATGAGCCAAAAACGTGTTTCAGCTTTTTTTGTCGGCACTTCGCATTACCGCTTTGAGTCGCAGCTTTAGTCAAGCCGTTTAATAAACGCGTAAAAGGAAGAGCATCAGCAGGCACTGTTAAAGAATTCGTCATGGCCGATGAAGAGCGACGCAAGCCATCCCCAGAGGGCCAAGGTCTTCCCAGGAAAAAGACGAGAGTCACCGATGAAGACGAGGACAACGGCGACCAAGGATCAACATCAAGCGGAACGCGCTCACCTGGTGCAAGCCGGCAAACTCAACGCACAGTTTCACAGCGCGTGAGGCGTTCAACTGGAAGCCAGTCGGAGCGCCGGTCAAAATCGCCGAAGCAGGAACTCAGCTCCGCTGTTCTGTCTCTATGTTGTGGCGCGTCCTCGGGGAAGGAGAAAGGCGATTCCCCTAGGGCACCTGTGCAGCGTAGGACGCCATCACCGAAATCTTCTTTAAGTGGTTCGTCGAAGACAGTTGAGAGAACGCCTAAGAAATCCTCCCTGCGCCAAAAGACGCCACCTCCGCAGCCACCGGTGTCCCCAGAAGCAACGGCGACTCCTATGAAGTCTTCTCTCAAGAGGCGGACGCCTCCGCGAGAGCCCGGTACAGAGGCGGGGTCTTCAGAAGGAGGCGCCCGCAGAAGCTCTTCCAAAGTGGCCTTCGCAGACATAAAGGAAGGTGTCATGCCATACGACGACTACTTATTTAAAACCTTCAGATACCGGAAAGAAGTGCGCGAGCGCCTTCCAGCTGAACTGTTAGAAGAAGAACGGAGACGGCGCTTGTCCGGAAAACCAGACTACCTTGAACTGGCTGCCATGGGTGCATTAGGTCCCCCACAGGACATTTCAGGGCCTTCGACGTCCGGGACCGCTGCGCCAAGTGCCAATCCACCGCAAATGCCGCCTCCCAGTGTTCCTTCCGACTCTGGCAAGGCGGAAGAAGGACTGAAGGACAGCGATTCTGAAGACAGTGCATAGGCCTGCGTAATCAAATTTATGAACGACATTTATAAGATGATGCATTTTCTCTGTTCTGTGTGCGCACCGCCTATATAACGAGTGGACTGCTTGAAACGCTGCTAGCTGTAAGGCTTCTGAGGATATGTTTGATGTTTAGAGGTATATGTTTAGTACATGGTCTTAATACAGCGTGATTATTCGTGTATCGTTCCTTTCCCGTGCTCATGAATGCCGTATCCGCGGCTACTATCCTTGTAATATGTCGTTTACTCAATCTACTCACATAAATTCCCATTTGTCCTTACGTCGCTGACGACTCAGTTATTTTTTATCCCTAGCGTGAAATGGCCAACAGGCACACAATGGTAGCCTTTCATTTTTTTCATGCAGTGAGTAACTAGTGGTGCATTTCCCTTTACCAAAGAGAGATCATGCCTCCCCTGAAGGTAATTTGTGCACGAAAGCGCGCAGGACGTTTTCTGTGCCATGCGTGTTCCTGTAAGACCTGCTGCTTTTTCAAAATAAAAATAATGCACTTTATTGTCTTTATTAATGTTACTGTAACACATTTGAGTTGATATTTAGCGCTCCAGGCATATCGCACTAAAAAAGCATGGCATGGCATGCGCGTCATATACCAGCTAGTGTACATGCGTAGGGCCCTTCATACAGCTTTTCTTCCCTTTCACCCAAACGTCAAGAGCGTAAGATATCGTTTCACTCTCTGACAACCCTATTCCTCGTAACGGCACGACTTCATAAGAAGAAAAAACGAGCATGAATTGTATCGCCAACATATATAATCTTAACAGCAAATTACGGTACCATCCCCGTTAAGATAGAGAAAGCACAAAAGCGTCAGGCTTCTCATGCACTCTTCATATCTAAATTGAGCTTGACTGGAAGCCAAAATTGAGTGGTGGCTTGTTACATTCGCAGGCGATGTGGACATGAGTAAGGGGCCTATTAGTATCTTGTGGCGGAGCTGTATCTCGATGATTTCCTTAGCAGGTTACCGTTAACAGAACTGTCTTGCACTCCGTACCATGCGCCCGCACGTGGATGCAAACAGTAAAAAAAAAAATGCGCGTGCGGCGTCAGAACGTTTACACTACAACACGAAATCCGAGCACTATTATTTCTCGCGCAAAAGTGCCAGTGCTCCATTCAGGAATAATTGTGGCATCGGAAACACTAGCGACCAATCGCGGCCTCTCCACCGTTAGGCGGCCGTCTGGAGGCGAAATGACCGGACAGATATGTGGTGTAGTTTGCTTGGCTTCACGAGGTTGGATGGCATGGTTGATTTGTCAGGCTTTACCAACACTGACAACTCCGTTGAAACAAGTGCGTGGCTGTAGGTCAGTTGGTGCGACATAGCAAAAATGAAACCGCAGAAACGAAAGCATGGACGCGAATAGATTTCTCCAATGGGTCATTCAGAAATACCAAGCAATGCAATCTAATTTGCATTCCTCTGTATTCCAAGCGATCAGGCAACACACATGCGAGAAAGGATATTACCGAGCGGAATAAAGAGGCACTTAGTGAACTTGTTGCGTACGTCATGTGTTTCTAGTGTGTATTATTTTAACGCGACAGCGTTAAGGAGCTCGTGTCCCAGAAAAGCCGGTGTCGTCGGCGGCGTTGGCTGTGAGCGATAAATCCCGGCATGCACTTCATAAATAAAAAGCAACTTCCAAGATGGGCTAGGTGGGAATCGAACCAGGGTCTCCGGAGTGTGAGACGGAGACGCTACCACACAGCCACGAGTTCGATGCTTGAAAGCGGTACAAAAGCGCTTCTAGTGAATGCGGTGTTGCCTTAGAAACGTGCCGTAGAACGTTATACTGCGGTGTATATCGGTAATTATGAGCAGTTACATACAGAAGTCGCAGTTACACGAGTAGCGAATTACGTTTCCGCTACATTTCTTCTGCGCTCTGCGCACATGCAGAGCCATCTTGCGGCAAACACAGAAGAACCCCTCCTCGCAATGTGCGGCGCTGCCCCGACACGTGGCGCGCCACTCGCCCCTGACATTTCGCCGTGCACCCTCACGGGTTGTAGAATCAAGCGTCTTTCCTTTCTTTAGATCACTATCTTCGCTCCCCCGCTTCTCCCCTTCGGGCCACGCGGGTACCGGTGCGAGGATGCCCCAATACCCTTGCGTTTAATAAGTTTTCTCGACGAGGTGGAATAACGCTATCGCGTTCCACTCTTGAAGGCGAAGCTTAAGCATCCTCCAAATTTTTATAGTAAAAATCATTTAAAAAATTCGAACGCAAAAAGCAGGTAGTTTCGAATATTTCGAATGACTACACTGAACTACTTGTCACGCTTATCGCGCATAAACGCATATGCAATTGCTGTCACCATCTGAGAGCGGGGAAAGCGGTCCTGCCAGGCATCGGTCCTGCCAATGCATCGCGGGCGTGGAATCGCGATAATTTCGATGAATACAGGGTGATAAGAATCCTACCACTCTACTCTATTTACACCTTTCCGGCTTCTACTTATGATAACAACGGATTTGAAGTGATGTTTTCATGGGATGGCTTTTATGTCGTCTCGTTTATAACAACTTGAAACTTGGTTATCGTCAATAAGCGTAATCATTCAAAGCTGATTTTATTCCGATATAGGGAAATGTATGATCTAATCGACAAATGCTAGCAAGCAAACTTCAGAAGTAAAATAATGTTTTGGGGCACCCACTTCGAGTTACCATCGGACGTTCAACAGCATAACTTGTTGCTGGCACGAAGGCTCCATTCAAATTTAAATACGCGCTAATAAGTCATTTTTATAAGATACAAGAAAATGTTTGCTCACTAAACGCTTAGGTTTGGCTCAAATATGAGAAGGTGGCGGAAAATTTAACAGGATACTATGCAGCGGAAAAGAGTTAGAAGCGTCAGGATGTTAAAGAGTGCAACTAAAAATAGATTTTTGAAAACTAAGGATATGAAAGTAGACGAAGATTACATGTCAAAAATGAAGATATTGAGAAAGAGATTCAGGTGATTAGAAAGGTTGAAGTATTGTGAGACAAAACATTTCTAGGCGGCGATAAGTCGAAAGCCTTTGGCGGCTACTCCTCCCTTCTTTTTATCGAGATCGAGGAGTACTTTGAGTACCACACTCCTGACGTTGTTCCTGTCTTTTCCGACGCTTGTTTCTGCGGCACGAGCCCGACGAATGTTTAGAGGTATAGGGGTTTGCTTAGTACACATGCCGTTTCCGCCAGCTACCGCGTTATCGGAGATGGGAAAGACTGCCTGAGGAGCCGCCAGCAAACACTCTCTCACATCTTCCGCCGAGGTACAATTGCGGCCTCTCCGTTATTAAGGATTTGGCAGGACTGTTACTAATGAAGGCTAATTGCGATCTGTTTTACTATCCGTGCGTGCGGTACTTTTTTTCGAAGTCAATCTGCAGTATGGTCACCCGACCACCCCAATCATCACAACACCCAAGACAACTTCGCACCTTTTGAATGTTGGAAACAATCGACCTTCCTTTTAAACCATAAGTATGACGGTTACCAACTATGTAATATACTACATAACAAACCTCGCACAATAACTGCGTCCCTAATCACAGTCTACTAAATTCTCGCAAATCTAAATCCGAAGTGTTCCACCCCATCTGCAGAACTGGACGTTCGCCACCTGCTGTGGACTTGTGCAGGGACAAGGGCATCAAGGACACAGATTCTTCAGATAGTGGGACTAACCGCAACAAGGGAAGAATACTTCTTCAAATGGCTCACCGATAATGATAAGGAGCCTTCTCCGGTTCCTTACGAAAAATAATTTATATGGGTTTTTATAATATGCCTTATTGAAAGCTTGCGAGATAAGAAAAATAAATAATGAACTTCATCAAACGTTGGTAAACGCTATTCACAATATGCTGTAACCAGTCGTAGGTTATCTATTTAATATGATTTAGGAATTAGAACCATGATGCCAGATGACGCCTATGACGGAGGTAGTGTATATGCCCACGTAACATTCGCTTATAATTACATTCAAGATCGGACCGATTTTTTTGCTTGGGGTTTGTAAAACCACGCGCCTAACCCATTTGATAAAGGTGATTTACCAGAGTTGAAATTTTGGACTGTGTTACCGATCCTTGTCTCTCTTATGCCCAGCTGTCATTGCCGTTTTTCTTTGTTGTCCTGGCGCGCAGTAGATCTTTAAATGTGATAGTGCCTACTGTGTCCGAAGCAAAAAGCGCTTGATAATGTTCGTTGAAAGCAGTTTTAATGTGCACGGTCTATGTCTCCCGACAAGATCCCGCCCAGTTTTATTTTGCCGATATGGTTTCAGCGTTTGCTTCTTCACACTCTGTTCTTCGCTTGGATGCCGTCTCCCCTACAGCGGTGTCTTCTGTCCCTGTCCTCACTAATGCTCATCGATACCGTTCTATTTCCAGTAATTCAAGTTTTTGCTTCCTTATCCTTACATATTCCCTCCATTTCCCATCAGCTCTTGATTTCTGTTGGAGCAAACTAAGGAGCAATGCGTTTAACCTTATCTAGTTGTGTTTTTGAAAACAGAATAGTTAGCCCTATTTTCTGCCTTGATTTTTAAAGTTTTGTCATTCGGTAAAGGTAGGTCACGAAATTTAGCTTTTTAGTTTAGGTCATGTCAGTATTTGTTCAGTCTTCCTCAAGGGCGTGGCTGTTGCGTGAGTGTTGTTGATCGTACGGTTGGTAGGGACAGTATTATTGAAACTTTGAATTCTGTCCGTTGCACCTCTCAAGTCACCAGTAGAGAATGAATTGAGCTAATTACCTTCGTGTATGGATTAGACGGAAGCCTGACCGCTTTTCCAAAGAGACGTGGGCGAAGAAAACGATTATGATTAAGGCGTCGAGGGGCGAGGAGCAAGAAGATGAGTGAGTGCTATTGAAGAGATGAAGGAGTCTGCTTCGTGGATGCTGCGGGTCGTGTAAAGGGGATATCAACCATTTCAATGGGGGGGAAAAATGAAAGTCGTGGACGAGTTTTCAGTTTCTAACGGGGAAACGCTGGCTATGGAGGAAGTGGCAATAGCTCTAGCCGCGACATATTTTATAAGTCGAAATACATTGTTATAGATTCCCAGGCGGCTTAGAGAAACGGTATGCGTGTCAGAATCGTGCCGCTAGCCTGCAAAATTCTGAGTCAATGTAAGAATTCAGGTGCACAGAAGTAGCTGATATGGGTATCAGGTCACCAAGTAGTTGAAGGAAAGGAGCGCGCACACGCAACACTCTGAGGTTTTCTTCCTAGGGTTCCTTTTACGTCCTCCTTTACTGGTTTAGGCTCCTCCTCTCCTTTAGGACCATATACAAACACTACAGCATTTGCGCCTTGAAAGTCAGACATTCCCGATGCCCTCTAAGGGCGTTAATAAGTCAGAAGAATGACAGATTCGAAGGCTACAAACCATGTAAGCTAATAATTCAGTTAGCTTCACCCCATTGATCCCGAGTCCATTTCAGCTCAGTGCAAATTTTGTGGACAGAAGGCAAACTTTATACCATATGGTATGGACTTCCCAGCAAAACAACAGTTTTGACATAAGGAATCAGCCAACGTGGGAGGGATGGGAGGCGGCCTTGTCTAGCTGGGACCTCGAGGAACCACGAGCCCTCTTCGAAAGAGCGCGGACGGCGGATTTTACTAACGGTGTCCCAGAATAGAGATCCAACCAGTCTTCCGTTAACCTAAGTTCTTGCTGCACTCAGCAAACATTTTCATCATCATCGTCATCGCGTGTGAAAATACAGAAGCTCTATAAGGTGCTTGGCGTCTTCGTTTGGGCTTCTGATGGCAAACGGTGCAGAGGGACGAGCCTGTTCTGACTGGTTAAAGGGAAGGTTTGGGACTCGTGCATCTCTTTTTACGCCAGAAGATCGTCCAATTTTTCTTTTTTCGCGCCGTATCGAAAGCATTCTTGAGAACCCTCTGCCAAGATATGCTACAGTGTCTGTTGGCAAAGTTCGCTGTCTTCACTGAATAACTGGCGTGCGGGATTTTCGAGTATTACAGGGAAGTTGTCCCAAGTGTTAGATTTCTTTGACCACGTTTCTCTATATATTATTTGGTGTACAAAGCGGATAAAACTGTACTGCAATCTCTGTGGCTTTGTTTGCTCAGAAGTCTTGTACTGGGTCTTATACAGTGGAAGCCCAGGCAGAAACATCTTAAAGAGGAAAATTTAAGTGCCGCATGGAGGTCAAATATTTACTGTAGGTTATTTACCAGAACGTTACCAGTAAAAAAGCTTTTTGGTGGAAGAGACGGATATTTTACTTCGAGGAAAGCATTCTCTAATCCGCAAAAAACGGGAAAAAATAAGCTAAGTTTTTTACATTGTTGGGAAGGGGTTTACTTTTGGGATGGATTGAAACGGCCAACAAAGAAGGATTTTCTAGTAGACTTGCACGGCATTGGATATTTATGCATAGATATTGGGGAACGGCTCCATTTATCGTACATGAGTATTTGGATCTGTACTATACACGAAGCTCTAGAATGGCAGGCTATCACGGCACCAGGAATGCATGACTGTTCAACTATTTTTCGGGAGAATCGGAATTGATTTATCGCCATACAAAAAGCGGCGGCACCTCCTCCTGACTGGCTCTCAAAGAGAGCCTTTGTTGTAGATGCGGGAGTGACGAAGCCAGGCTAACAGTGGGGAATCATAATGTCCCTATATGTAGTGTACATAGCTGTGTGCTGTTCATGCTGTGATCGGGGTTTCGTTTTGTGAAATATGTTGCCAAAGACAGACGACAGGGGAGAGGAGAAAAGAAGGGCGGAAGGCAGGGATGTTAATCGGAAAGAAAAGTACGGTTGGCTACCCTGCACTGGGGAAGGGAATTGGGATTAAAGAGGGAGGGTAGAAGAGGAGAGGAGGTGCGAAATTCACAGTCTGTCAATCAGGCTAGTGTCTCACAGACGAGAAAATCAAATGTGGTCGTGGGTGTGGGGGAGTGGTTTGCGCGGTTTGCACTAGAGGGATTGGGGTTCGATACCCGATAGAGACGGACCATTTTGTTCTTAAGTGAACTTTTATAATAACATTTTCTGTGCATGGTGCGCATAAGCCAAGAAAGGATTTCGCCTTGTACATTATTTACAGGGATTCCATGCCTGGTAAACTGGCAGTCAACGGATTTTATAAACCGCCTACGATACAGGCCCTTCAGTAGGCAATAGTTCTGATGAACGTGGTCAGCCTTGTAGTTCTTGAATTGGACTGTCTTAGCAGGGAGCTGTGAATCAAGGACGAATAGAATAAAAGTACCAGTATGACGAGTTGTTTGGCCCGGTGATTGTATACATTATCACATTGATCCTCATCAAACAATCCTTATCACAGCTCTTTAATCTCTACAGAACCGTGCTACTCGCTTTATCCTATCAAACTACTCAAGATATTCTAGCTTATCCGCATTAAAGCTTCAACTTCAACTTCCTTCTCTCGCTTCCCGTCGCCAAATTTCACGCCTCTGCCTTTATCACAAGTTCTTTCATAGTTCACCTCGTGACAGCCAGCTCATCCAACCTGTACGTCGAACATCCCGCACAGGCCATTTTAACAGCGTCATCCCGCATCGTACCCGCACTACTACATTCCAGAAATCTTTTTTTGTGTACATAGCTCGCGACTGGAATGACTTTCCCAGCAGCCTTGCCCTAATCTCCGAGCCTGCTCATTTTAAGACTGCCATGAAGAAACATCATCATCTTTGTAGTCATTTCACAAAAACCTTTGTTAACCGCCGTTCAAGTGCCCACCCCTCATGTAATGTGCCATCTGGGGTCCCTTGAGGTTCTAATAAGTAAAAAATAAATAAACTTGCCCATAAAGCGGTTGGTACTCATGCCTTTGATTTTTGTTTGAAGGTCACGAAGAGTCGGACACGACTGAACGACTGAACTGTGAACTGTGACGCCGCGAACGATCGGCGCAATTGGCCTTATCTTATTAGACGTTTTTGTGGCTACTCCTGATGTGAATGCTGCCTACAGAAGCAAATTGTTATTCAAAGTGGATAATGTGATATATTGTATTCAATGTCGGCAACACTCAGCATGAATACGCGAACACGTGGCCGCTGTCTTCAAAGTATCATAGCAGCTGAGCGGGTCGTGCAATGAAGCTAAGTGGCCGGCAATGCGAAGGTCTCTAGGCCCATCAATGTCGGATCAAAGTTGCTTTGATATACGGCCGTAGTGGACAAAACGGCTATCCGAAGAGAGCGACCACCTCTTCGCGTTCTGACACTAAACGTGGACGACCCTATAAATGTTAGAAAAGATTGTCTTGAGATCATGAAAATTAGGAAGCTGTCACCCTCCCCCCCCCCCCCCCCGCTGCCCCTATGATGGTCTGTTATGGTGGTATGATGATGGTATGACAGTATGACGGTCTATTAATGCTGCAATTGTATTGAGGGCGCTTGTGATTCATAGCCAGGTTTATGCCCCAGAAAAAAGGCCAGCTGAGAACTAGACAGTTGAAGCAGTCGCTTTTTACGCGCCAGAAAAGGCCAAAAAGATTCAAATAAATTAAACGCAGAGCCCATTTTGTGTTGAGCGTATTCTATTCGAACGATTATCACATATTTTTTAACAAAAGAACAAAGCGCTAACGACACATTCACAAGAAAGAGGACACGGACAAGCGCTCACTGACAACTGATCACCTTGTCCGTGTCCTCTTTCTTGTGAATGTGTCGTTAGCGCTTTGTCCTTTTGTTAAAAAAGGCTGCACCAACTAGCCCAACAAAAAGTCCTTCTTGAATATTATCACATAAGCGCCGACAACTGTGTTAAGTGCGATGGTGAAGCTCTTAAGACAAAAAAGTGATTACTTGACTCGTAAAGCAAACAAGATCAAAGCGATAAAATATTGCCGTATTTCGAGAATAGCATGTTAAAGCAGTCGTGGACGAAAACCTGCACCTCAACGTTGCGAAAACCTCTGACGTTAAAACGAATGTTTTTATATTTGGCTGCATTGATGCAGCATCACAATAATAAGTTATCGGTCGGATTTACTTTGTCGATATTTCACTTCCCTACAGCGCTTTCAAAAGAGCTAAAAGCCTTGTGGCTTTACTTCCATTTTTATTTTAGATCAGGCTTTGCATCAGTGACCAACAGCCACACTATTGGGCCTTAACTAAAAGGCTACGACGAGAAGGCGCGTAAGCTGAATTTTGCGTGAGCAATTGCAAATCTAGATACTCTGACCCGGTGAATAAACACCATTTATGCACTAGTAATCCATTTACCAACGCTAATGTAAGCATGTCCGTCGTAATGAAGCCGTGGTACGATTGTGACTAACTCATAAGCACTATATTCAGCTTCAGAGTGGTGTACATTTGGCTGAAAAGCGGAGGTGTGCATTATTTTATTTCCGTGAACTCTGTTCGCAGCTGAGATAAATACTCTGTGAAAAGCGCAATTTGGAGAATCGAGTTTTAGGGCGGTGTTTTCATACCCCTTCTTAACAGCTGTAAATTGAAAACGAAATTAGCTTTTTACGGACACAAAACGTACTTTAAAAACGTTACACGTTCAAAAAGCCCAGGTTATGAAAACCTGAAGCATATAAGGGTTGGCACAATACCTGAATGCCCTATAGAGGCGTTTCTACTGTTTCGATGCTATGTTGCCTAAAAGCGGCGCCGATTGACAGCTCCTTCTCGCAGCAAGCGTAACTCGACATAGAAGCAGAAATATTTTCAATGCGTTTCCTGGTCTCACAACTATATTATACTTTTATTTCTATTCAAGCAGTTCGCAATGGTTACATCAAGAGGTCGCTTGCTTCAGATATGTTTTTGCAGATTATTTTAGGAACAATTGATGGCTTCTGTAGAGAATCGTTCCGGCGAGGTTGTATACTTTGAATAGCTTCTGACAGTAACACGCTGAGTTACATTTTTTTGCAGCAAGGAGGACGAACATGTTTTTGGACTTCTCCTAGCTGTTCTTATTCAGACGAAGAGTTCATTTTCCAAAGCCGTAAATGCTGACGCCGCTGCTGAATTATGTCAATTTTTAAAGGAAGTGGCCGTAAACACATGGACGCCGACGCACTATCTCGTTCTCCCGTCTCCAACGAACCTGCTTGCTCTACGGCGGCTGATCCCGTCCTCTCCTCTCTAACCATCGCTGACATGCCTGCGGAGCAGCGAAAAGACCCGTGGCTCGCATCTCTTATCGAGATTGTGTCCACTTCTCCTAACGCTGCTGCGCCTTCTCGGGCTTTACGCCGTCAAGCACCACACTTTGCCCTACGAGACGGTCTTCTCTACCGCCGTAATTATATGACTGATGGTCGACGGTGGCTTCTCGTCATTCCCCGCCATTTACGACATGAAATTTGCACCTCTTTCCATGCCGACCCTCAGTGTGCCCATCCTGGTGTAGTGAAGACGTTTCAAAAGATCTCTCAACGCTACTATTGGCGCGGCATGTACGGGTATATTCGCAAATACGTCCGCTCCTGCATCGCCTGCCAGCGCCGGAAGTCATCCACACCTCGTTCTTCTGGCCCCTTACAACCACTTCCATGCCCGGCCCGCCCTTTTGACCGGATTGGCGTTGACCTTTACGGGCCACTTCCCTGCCCGGTTTCTGGGAACCGGTGGATTATCGTCGGCATCGACCACCTCACCCGGTATGCCGAGACCGCCGCTTTACCCGCAGCTACTGCCCGTGAAGTTGCCCTGTTCTTGCTACATCATTTTGTTCTTCGACACGGCGCGCCGCGAGAGCTGCTGAGTGACCGAGGACGCGTCTTCCTTTCCAACGTCGTTGAATCTCTATTGGCCGAGTGCCGCATCATACATCGGACCACAACAGCCTACCACCCTCAAACAAACGGGTTGACTGAGCGCTTCAATCGCACTCTCGGAAATATGCTGACGATGTACGTTGCCGCCGATCAGACTAACTGGGACGCTGTCCTTCCTTTCGTGACATACGCTTATAACACCGCCACGCAGTCAACTACTGGATTTAGCCCTTTCTTCCTCCTTTATGGGCGTGAGGCGTCGTCCACAATGGACACTATTTTACCATATCGTCCCGACTCCTCCGAGTGTACTCTCCTTTCAGACGTTGCCAAACATGCGGAGGAATGTCGCCAGTTGGCCCGGTGTTTTACATCGGAATCTCAAGGCCGCCAAAAGCATCACCGCGACAAAGATCAGACGCCACACGTTTTTCCTGCAGGATCCCTTGTTTGGCTTTGGGTTCCCGGCACCCCACCGCGATTGTCATCAAAATTTCGAACCGAGTATCACGGTCCCTACCGCATTGTCCGTCAAACATCCCCTGTGAATTACATCGTGGAGCCACTCACTACCTCTTCGGACCTGCGTCATCGCGGCCGCGAAACTGTGCACGTGAGCCGCCTCAAAACGTACTACGATCCACTCCTCTTGCCCTCACCATAGGTCGCCAGGATGGCTCCTCCTCGCTCCGGGGGAAATTGTAGTGAACTACACGAGGATATACGAAGACGAGGATTAAGTAGGCGAGAATATCGCGAAGACGAGGATAAGGACGACGAAGTGCCGCTGCGCTGCTCGTGCTCGCTTGTGGAGGCTGAGACTGGCTGTGTTCTTGTGTGGTTCGCCGTGAAACTTCGACAGGGCTATTATCCCTGTTAAAGCACAGTAAAAACCCCTTTCAGAAGTAATAAAAAGTAAGTTCAAGTTCTAAAACAATGCCGCAGGCTGTACATCTACTGTCATAAATATTCCCAACCTAAATATTATTGTGTCCACTGTTATAGGCTATCACGCACCACTGAGAACTTACTCGGTAATGGCAAATAGCCAATAACAAGAGAGGGGAGCATTGAAGTTCAAAATCGCTTAAGTAGCTTGTGTTTACCACCTTGCTGAGCGCATGGAAAGAAACATAGGTACATCGCGATAAGGTTCACCTTTTTTTGCTGGTTCTTATTTCCCCAGAAACAGGTGAGGATGCCTGAAGTTTGCGCCATACGCTTACCTGAAATCCACTTTTGCAGACATATAGTTCTTGACAAAATTACTGAGGTGTGTGTTGATAATACGTGCTATATTTTGAAACAGAAAAAAAAATGTTTGAGATATTGTAAAGACGTTTAATGTTACAAAATTGGGAACAATCTACTCAGCGAATAATCATTTACGTTGCTATAAGTTGACGGCATAATTAAAAAAATATTTGATTAGAAGATTTTGTTGCTATTTGAGTGTCTCAAGAGTTAGTTTCCTTTGCTTCTTCGTCGCTTACATATGACTGCGCTAGGATATATCGCACACATGTATTGAATGACCCGACAGTTCTATTATTGGCATCCTCCTTTAAGTGCATCCTGCCCCTTCCATTTAAATGTCTTCGACTGCAACGGAATCTCTACCTGATATGTAAATTATGAAGAGCCTCAAGGTTCGCTAGTGAACGCCGCAAATGACATAGGTACTCGAAAAACACAGAGGTGCAAAGTATAAGTACACACTGTGATAATTGTATTAGCACCGCATCCATCTTGTTGATGCAGAAAGAAATAAGATTACTATCCCACCGACTGTAGTGCTTTGGCTATCTTCAAAGCGTCGCTGTTTTAGTGCTTTTGTGCTTAGCGTTTGTCGCCGAGCTGCGCATGCCTTCCTTGAGAAATGTGCTCTTTCCAATAAAGCACAGTTGTTAGTCCTGCTGCCGTGTGTACATCATCTTTCTTCATCCTCATCCTCTGGCTGTTCTATTATTCTTCAACACAGTATACATACTTTGTCAGGTTTCAACTCTCCTGCTCCGAGGTGATGGTCAATATTAGGTTTCTCTCAGACTTGCTCGGCAAGCAAAATGGTACACTTAGCAATGCCCAAAACGTCGATTTGAGACTGGTCTTCTGAAAACTTGGATGAGACAACATAGGCTAGTATATTCTACCATTAAAAAAATCCACATATATCTCTGCTATTTAGGAAGCACATCCAGAAAGTCAATGCAGGCATGCTTCGGAGAAGCTTTCTAGCTTATATAGTCCGCTGTGTCCTTGCACTCCCAGCTATCCTGGAACACCGGAGAGTTCTCCAACCGTCGCCTAAAGGCATTGCACCCCGGAATGTGCCTACGTATTCCCCACCACACAACTCGTAGTGAAACAACGTTACTGTGCCGCCTATGGCTTGGCGTTGCTTTCGCAAACAAATACGCCATCCTGATCGGGATGGGTGGCAGCCCTGCTTGTGGACAACGTGGCGTTGACGAAAAGATTGAGCACCTCCTTTGTGAGTGCTCCGTTTTTGCAACTGAAAGACATACGCTGCAGAGAGCATTGGAATGTCTGGACGCTCACTCCTTAACGGAAAGGAAGATATTGGGACCATGGCCACAAAAGTCATCTGCGCTCAAAGCATACAAGGCCCTTCTTCGCTTTTTAAGAGAGACTAGCCTGATTGACAGACTGTTACTCTCTCGCCTCCTCTCCTTTCTACCTTCCCCCTTTAATCCTCAATCCCCTTCCCCTGTGCAAGGTAGCCAACCGAAAATATTTCTGGTGAACATCCCTTCCTTCTTCCATCCTTTTCTCCTGCTCCCTCCTCCTAGCTATAAATGTTTTTGCACTCCAAAAGAGCTTTCTGTGAGGTTTGGTGCCGTATGAGCTGCCAAGTAAACAGCTGGGACCCTAGAAATTGCTTTCTAGGCGTTTGCATCTGCTGGATACAATAAACACCGCAATAACATTGCTTTTCACATACCGCGCTGCAGTAGTGTAATTCGAAATCAAATGATGCCGTTTGACGAGTAAGCAAACTACAGAATGGATGGAAAAGATATTTTATACGATTTATGCTTACTGGCAATAAAACCAGAGATGTGCACATATATGCCCGTGTGCATTTTTTTGGTACAGTTGGCACGTCATGCTGCATTTGCCGATGCAATCTGCAGTTGGGTTCGGAATATTCTCTGGGAGGATTTTTTCCTCCGAACGTTATAAAAGCCTAGAGATTAATAAACCAACATACGTGTGCAAGCGGATACCTCTGATCTCGTGCCTATAGTTAGGAAACTGGTCGAGACATTATGTTAGCCTCATAGTAAGTCAATATTCAAGAGACGCTGGCGTCACTGACTTGAAAAATGCAATAGGACTAAAAGCGTTGGCGGAAAGGAGAAAAAAGTAGGCTGATGCTGATACATTCTGTATATGATAATCGGACAAAAGTGAGAGGCATAAATACACGCCGCCTATCTGTCAGCTAGAAGAGACCACGAAAATAAGATTCGAGAAACTATGAGCAAGGGGAACTAGAGGAAATTATCTTTTCTTTCACAAGACAATCGCGTAATGGAATGCGCTTCCTCCGCATGTGGCGGGTGCCAGCAACACAATTTTTTTTCTTACTGAAAGAGACCTATTTCCTCTGCACTTGTTCGTTTCTTTTACTATTCACAAGCCCTGTTCGCACTTTACGTTTTGCATAACCTGATGCTATCTATAAAGCCCACTCCCCTACTCTAATACCTCGTCGCTCTAGGGTACATTGTATGAAATAAGTTAACCCGACAAGTCCTATTGAAGCGCGTGCATCATGCATACACTCACCAGCATCGTGACATAATATACCCGCGCATCGAAATTCCGAGAGATAATTCTTTCTGTCTGGCAACGGCATTTAAGGAGGTGGTCGGAATTGCGCATCCTCATATGCATGTCGCATCAAAGTATGATTTTTTCTGAAGAGAGACTAGGATGAACGTTCCGGTTCCGCATGTCAGGCTATCACATTGGTCTTCAATAAAGTTTCACGTGAACAAAACGTTTGCATGAATCCAAAGTATCACCGGCATTTGGCTGATCGATTAAAATGCGGAGCGGAACATCAATGAAAATTATGGGCTCCACCTTGAGGGTTCAGTGTAATCTGTATCTGACCGCTGAAACCCAAAATGCGGTATTAAATGCTATCCGAAGTAGCTGCATTTCAATGCAGCGGAGAAACCAGGCCCTCGTGTACTTTGCGAATTAAGTGAACGTTAAAGGAATTCTGAAAGGCTTCCTTGAGAATTTGCGAGATACACGCATTAAAAAATCGTACTTGCCGAAGCACTGTAATGGTACTTGTAGATGCGCTAGCATGTAATGTCACATGTAATCGACAATTAAAATCTCAACAGTCTTCAGGCCTCTCCTCGAAGCTTTGCAGCGGTGCGCAGAAAATAGATTATTGCTTCGTTATCGGGGACATTTCAAATTTCTAATGGTTTCGCTCAATCCTTTGTGTAAGCCCAGTACCCTGAAGCAACGTATCGCGACCATTAACTTCGTTGCCTTTCTTCCTCTCTCTCTCTCTTTATCAGTAAAAGCTTTACGCAGTAGAAATTCATCAAATCTACAGATGATGTTTTCATCGGCGTCATTATTTCTCGCACTGCACTACGGATAAGCTTCGGATGCTTTGAGTTCAGATGAGTTTTGTGGCCAGAGTTATATTGAGTTATGTGGACACGGTTTAAGAAGTGTCCTTTTCGATTGAATTACATGTAGGAGATGGGTGCGCAAAGTTTCTTGGGCGGAATCACATCTAGCGGGAGACATCCTGCTCCTGCAAGTGTTCGTGATGCAGAGGATCTCTTTGGGAGGCCAATGCCTATTCGGAAGCAGTTGTTCCATGCGGCTTCAAGAATATTCTGGATTGTTGGAGGTAATCGTTTTGAATCACCGGTAAATTGAAGCGCAACACTGCTTCAACGTAGGCCTTTTCAAGCAGAACCATCGACCGGCAGTTGCTGCCCCATCGTATTCTCGACACGAATCATAAAACATTTGCGGCTGCAGTAATTCTCGCGCAGAGGTTTTTCATCTGAGGTGCCCAAGAGAGATTATTGTCGATCATAACACCTACGAATCGCTGTGAGTACATACGATAGTGACTGTCCAACCAGAAAGAGCGAGTGTCGAGTCATTCGTTTTGTTGTGAAAGCCATAGCCACACTCTTTTCTGATGAGAGACGAAGGCAACGGGAGCCAGATATATGGAGATGCGCAGTAACGCTCTCTGAATTCATTGCTGCGTAGTATAACGCGAACGTGATGCACTCCAGATGCAAATATCATCTGCACAAATTGTTATACGTACTCCTCGTGGAAAATTCTTTCTTATATGAATAAGGGAAATATTAAAGAGGAGAGGGCTGAGCACAGCTCCCTGAGGTACGCCCTTCTTCACTGTGTAAACGAGAGTTCGAATAAGTGGAGTGGCCTTAAAATTTTGAAGTTCGTGTATAAAGTGTCCAGTGCAGTTTTAAAGCTTTCCACCGAGGCCAAGGCTGGCCAAGGCTGCGAGAATAGCACGATGAAACACAGTCGTAAGCAGCGTTTATGTCCAGCGAAACGGCTGTCGGGATATGCCCAGCGTGAAGGTATTCTTCAAGTAATGAGACAAATGCGATGACTATCAGTCGCAGACCGATTTTGGCGAAACCAGTTCATTTCTTATGGATGCTCATTTTGGCTATTTTGATGACATTCTGATGACACAGCACACCGAAGCGCAGCAGCGCCAACGTTCTCGGCGCCAGTCATTGCTACCACTTCGTCTTCTGTCTCTGTTGTTGATCGTCGCCTTCTGCCTTCTGCAGTGGCATATACCTAGCAGTATTATTATAAAATGCAAGGAAACCAGCAGTGCAGGACGCCGCGGGAGGAATTCGAAAAGCGTTAGGGTTCCGGGGCATCCATAGTAAACTAAGTTACGAAACAGTAGAAGCAAGTGAGAAGCGACGTGAGGATCGGTTGGAAAGGTCAAGGGAGTAATTGTGAACTATGAAGAGGAAATATTAAGTTAACCCAAAGGAATATTCAGCACTCAACGTTATTACGAGCTAGCGGACACTTCTCACCAAAAAAAAGGTGGAAAAGGGGATGCAAGAATGATCTATCTATATATCTGAGAGTAAATAATACCTAGATTGTTTTTTCATTCTTTTCGCTACTGATTTCAGCACATTCCTCGGAACCCCCTGGCTAAACATCAACAAAGTGTTTTCCAGTATTCTATGTAGAATATTTTAAAACAGGAAGCAGAAAATTCTTATCGAATCTCATTTCGCGTCTAGAAATGATGTTCCTGTTCACAAGGAGGAGGAGACGGAAAAAACGTTATTTAAATAAAAAAATGTAAACACTCCAAGGAGGGCCTATCAGTCCAGGAGCCCTCGGGCTGTTCCTTCTAGCTTAGCCCGCTCGACCAGACGCAACTGATCTGCAGGTTGCGTGGCTAGAAGGGCAGCCTCCCAGGAGGAAGAGGGGGTGTTTGACGGGAGGAACGCGGATGGGACGTGGGCATTCCCATAAGTAATGGTAGAGGGTGGGTGGGGTGGCGCTGCATGTGGTGCAGTATGGTGGAAAGTCTGTTGGGGGAAATATCTGGGCAAATTGAGGAGATGGAAACGAATGTATATGGAGGTGTCGCCAGTACGTGCTGTCAACGTGAGAAAGCGTGTGATGGGGTGGCAGGTACGTGGCACGGCAACGCAATAGTATGAACAATTGTATTGTAGTCAAGGGGTTCGATGCTTGTGTATAATGAATGGTTGGGGAGGACATCCACCCGCACCCAGAAGCTTAGTTTTCGGGCAAGCACATGAGCGCGCTCATTTACGAGGATGTCCTCGTGCCCAGGAACCCATGTGATGGTGACTGGGATCGGGACGGGTAGGTAAAGTAGATAATGTTTTAGCAGATGAGTGTGGGAGGGTTCATCTCACTAGATATCTGTATGTTGTTTGGGAGTCTGTGCATATTGTGGTGTGCTGAGTCTGCAACTGACTGATGTGTGCAATTGCGAGTGTAATGGCCAAGCATTCGGCACCGGCGATGTTAGTGCAGTGGATGGAGGCGGCATTGAATGTTAAACTGCGAATGTCCGTGAATACAGCAGTGCAGATGTGATAAATGTCCTGATTGTGTGAAGCATCCGTGTTGATGATGTCCTGGCGTGTAGAGTACTGTTTGGAAAAATATGAGGCACGGGCTGCGCGATGGCCTTTGTGGTGTTCGGGGTCCATATTTCGTGGGAGTGGTTTGAGCTCGAGGAGGTTCCGCAGATGCAGAGGGATGGCTATATGAGTATGATGTGAGGGATCAGAGGTATTGTAGCCCATTGAGCGCAAGAGCTGAGTGCCTGTAGATGTTGTGCGGAGTCGACGTTGTTGGCTGGAGAGGTGCGCCTCTATGATCTCCTCAACATTGTTATGAATGCCTAATTGAAGGAGCCGAATCGTACTGGTATGACGAGGTAAATGGAGGGCAGCTTTAACGGCTGAGCGGTGTAGCAGGGTGTAGGACGTTAAGTTTATTGAGTTGGGTTTTGGTGATGTAATGGTAGGCGAGGCGGTAATCTAGTCGACTAACGATAAGGGCGTCTACGAGTCTTAAAGTGTCTTTTTCCTTGAGGCCATGATTGCGGCTTGAAATGCGACAAATGAGGTGTGTTATCTGGTTGATTTGGCGCTGCAGGAGGTGTATGGTGTAGGTGGCCCTAGTGTCCTGTTGAATATGGAGACCCAGCAGTCGGAGCCGTAGTACTTTGGGAATCGGAGCGTTGTCAAGGCATACGGTAATGGTTGGGGCATGTGGGGAAGGCTTGATGACTAGGAGCTCAGGTTTGTGCGGTGCACACGTAAGACCTATAGCCTGTGTATATGTGTGGAGTGCATCTGTAGCGAGTTGCTAAGTATGTTCAACTTGGCCAGGGCAACCCTTAGTAGTCCATAGTGTGATGTCGTCTGCGTATATTGCGTGCTGAAGGTCAGGTATAGTTTCGAGTGTCTGGGCAAAGGGAGTTAGGGCGATATTAAAGAGGATGGGTGAGAAGACTGAGCCCTGCGGTGTGCCTCGGTTGGATAAATAGATGAATGGGGAGGTGTAGGACCCGAGTATGATATGAGCCGTGCGTTTGGTTAGGAATGCCTCAACGCAGCGCCAGATGCGTAGCCCGCAGTTAGTTGTGGCAAGGGTAGAGAGAATGTGGTCATGGCTCACGTTGTCAAATGCCTTTTGTATATCAAGTCCAAGTATGGACAGTGTGGCATGTTTATGGAGGGTATTGTTTAGGACGGTCTCTTCCAGGTGCAGTAGAATGTCTTGAGTGCAGAGATGTGGGCGAAGCCGAATTGAGAGTGAGCAAAAAAGGCGGTAGATCCGAGTTCAGGTTGAAGCCGCCTAAGGATTACGTGTTCATAGAGTTTGCCAAGACAACTTGTGAGCGAAATGGGGCGTAGGCTATCTAAGAAAAGGGGTCTTCCGGGCTTAGGAATGAAGTTGATTGAAGCGTGTTTCCAAGACAGTGGTAAAGTGCCCTCCCTCCAGTGTTTGTTGTAGTAAACTGTGAGTTGAGAGAGAGATGTATCATCGAGGGTTCGAAGGAGTTTGTATGTAATTTGGTGGGCCCGGGTGCGGTGCTACGAGTGAAGTGGGCGGGGGTGGCGCGCACCTCCGCGGTGGTTATGTCCTCCTCCAGCCTTGGGTTAGGTGGGGGAGGGGATGGGGGTGTGGAAGAAGGTGGGAGGGGGGGACGAAATGTATCGCTGTGTGAGGTATTGAAGGATGTCTGTTCCTTGTTGTGCTGTAGTGTGAATGAGGTGGTGCATGTTGATGTTGGCGGTTCACGAAAAGATGTAGTCACACACATTATTCGACAAACACTCGCATTAAATTGTGATTGACGGACACAGCTACCGGAAATTGCCCCCGAGTTCATTATATGCCTAAGATGCTCAGTACAGCCTAAATTTTTTATTCTATGGGGTTGCAGGCAGTACCATCGGTATAATGTTTCTAAGATGCCAAACCCAGGATTGTCCACAAAAAGTATGTGTACTGAGGGTACGAAAATGGTACATTTCAGAGTCGAGAAGTGCATGACTTTTTTCTTATTTCTCCCAAATTTCGTAGAAGGTTTCAGCAGCGACACGGAAGCCCATAATGAAAGATTTTCCTGAATAGGCTAATGTGGATAATCGCCCCCCCCCCCCCCCCACACACACAAACTTGACTATTAAGGATGTGGTTGTGATAGCTACAATGACGAATGATGTTCCGAACCGAAAACGCAGCGAGTTGGTGTTTTATTGAACTAAAAACAGCGTCACAACGAAGGACACGAAAGAAGTACAAGCGCTGACTAAGAACTCAATGTTTTTGAACTATGCGTTTTTCATGTCTGTTTTTCATTATTTTGCTTGATCAGGTACAGGAAGTTATAAGTAGTATATTCATTTGCTGAGACATTTAGAATAGGCGACATGGTGATTGAGTAGTAATAGACATATAGGAAAGTATTCTTACAGAATTAGTGAATATTCTTCCCGAATTACTTAAGACGAAATTAGAATTCATACCCATAATGTAGCATGCACTGACGACGAAGACGCGCAGAGGTGTGAGGGAAAGAAGAAGTACGCTTGCTTCAAGACTGAGCTCTAACGCTGAACTGTACTCTGAGCATGCCCCCTGCGTGAGGGGTCCGTTTACGCGACATTTGTTGGAACTTCTGGGTAAGGCCTTCATACACCGGACGCCTCCTACAAGCCGGGACCCAAGCCCTGGACGCACCCCTCAGGCAGACCCCAGTACATCAGAGTAGTCGCCGACTAAAAGGTCTTCCTCCCGAGTGCGGTCCTCTCTCTGATCCCAAACTCACAAGGAACATTGGTGTAAGCGCGATGAATTTAAGGTATTACAACTACGGTCCTGCTCCACCAACAGCGAAATCCACCACGTTTTTGCGGCCTGCCACATGAGGATTCTGAAGACTGGTTGGAGCAGTTCGACTGAGTGACTGTCTTCAACGCCTGGAACGCTGACTCCAAGCTGCGCCATGTCTACGTCGCGCTGGAACATTCAATGGAAACATGGTTTGAAAATCATGAAGCTCGATTCTGCACTTGGGACACATTCAAGGCGAAATTCTTGTTTACGTTCACAGGCACACTTCGCAAGAAAGAAGCAGAACTTCTTTTAAATAGCCGAATACAACATCCGAATAAAAGTGTGACGGTCTACTCCAAAGAGATGAAGCGACTCTATGTGCAGACCCGACCATGTCAAAAGATAAGAAAGTGCGCCTCTTGGTGAAAGGTGATAAAATGCAGTTATTTGCTGGCCTAGTTCGAAGTCCCCCAATATCATTAGGCGAATTCATCAGGGAAGCAACCACCATCGAAAAGACATTTGAGATACGGGCCGGGCAATATCAGCGTAGTACTCGATTCAATATCCCCGCCAATGCAAGTGAAGCCATACATTTTTTCGCCGGAATCGTTGCGTGATATGATCCGGGCTTTAGTCCGGGAAGAGGTGGCTAAATACCTGCCGACTCCACCGCAGCCACAGGTCGCAATAGTTTCCGACATTATTCGTGAAGAAGTACGACAGCAGTGGGCGTGTCTGCTCCCTTTGCAGTGCCCGCACCCGTCGCAGTGCACCGCTGCCCCAGACCTTGGGTTACGTCGCGGTCACCAGCACTACCTGCCGCCTTCGACGCCGTCCGACGAGCCACGCGCACCGGTCCCTTCTGGGTCTTACGGACCAAACGTACTCTGTCGCGGCTTTTGAAGGCTTGATGTTTGGCGAACACCCGACAATCAACCGTTGTGCTATCATTGCGGAGAAGCTGGACACATGTTGTGCCGCTGTCCCTACAGGGAGCTCGGCCTCCGTGGGTTTCTTCTTGATGACCGTCGTTCATTGCCTGGACAGCGGCCACGCGAAATTGCAGAATACATTTGGTTGCCGACCCAGGCCCAAGCCACTTCTGATTGCTGTCGCCTCGAATGTACAGCTCTCCTGGGCAATAAGGGCAATCCCAAAGTCAGCGTAAGACAAACGAGATGCAGCAGCCTCTGGAGGTGTGTCTGCTCAAGTACGAAAACTCCAAGATCCTCCAAAGATCCTCCAAGTTCTTCGCGGCGCTTCAGAGTTCATTGCATACAAGCACAAGCAGAACCGACGCCTAGACAACCCGCCAATCCTCAACGTAACCGCCACGCTGACCTACAAATCACCACATATTCTGTATCAAGAAAAACTACGCAACCTGCTCAGTCGCTAATCTGATGCATTTTCCATATCGTCACGAGTTGGTCGAACGCCCCTTGCAAAGCATTGCGTCATTACAGACGAAGCTATTCGACCACTCCGCCATTCGCCTTATCGGGTTTCCGCAAAATAACGTACTGCCATCACAGTCCAAGTGAAAGAAATGCTCCATAATGATGTCATATGACCTTCCCGCAGCGCCTTTGATGCACCTGTGGTACTTGTAACGAAAAAAGACGGCACACTCCATTTCTGCGTAAGCTATCGTCAATTTTACAACGTTACGAAAAAACAATGTTTATTTATTGCCCAGAATAGACAATGCCTTAGATCGTCTGTGCAACACAAGGTACTTCTTCTCCAAGGATCTCAAGTCTGGATACTGGCATATAGAGGTCGATGAGAGGGACCGCGAAAAGACGGCTTTCACTAAACCTGACGGTCTATACGAATTCCAAGTTATGCCCTTCGGCCTTTGCTCCGCGCTTGCAACCTTAGAGCGACTCATGGACAGCGTTCTTTCAGATCTGAAGTGGACGACTTGTCATGTATACTTGGACGATGTAATTGTATTTGCCGACGATTTCGAGGCGCCCCTTCGTCGCCTAGACGCTGTACAAAAGCCATCCAATCGGCGGGCCTCACTCTGAAAGGCGAAAAATGTCCTTTCGGTTAAGAAGAGCTCAAGTATTAGGCTACGTCGTGAACCAGGCGAGAGTTCTGCCGGATACTGAAAAAGCTATTGCCATAGTAAATGTTCCGACACCGCGTGACCAGAAAGAAGTTCGACGGTTTCTTGGATTATGTGCACATTACCGGCGTTTCGTGAAAAACATCTCCAAAATAGCCGCCCCCTTGCACTACTTACTAAGGCTGATATACCGTTCACGTGTGGAGAACAGCAAATGCAAGCATATCAACAGCTTCAAAGTTGTCTGCAGTCACCTCCACATGTAGCATATTTCGATGAAACGGCAGGCACCGAACAGCACATCGATGCAAGCACTGCAGATTTGAGCGCTGTCCTAATACAGATACATCACAGTCAACAGCGTGTGATCGCCTACGATAGTCGAGCTTTGTCTAAGGCCGAGGCAAACTACTCTGCCACTGAGAAGGAATGCTTCGCTGTCATGTGGTCTATTTCGAAGCTTCGACCATAACTAGTGACCATAACAAGGCAGACCCTTCAGAATGGTGACCGACCATCACGCGCTTTTTTGGCGGACAACCCTCAAAGACCCTTCTGCACGTCTAGCAAGATGGAGCCTAAAACTTCAGGAGCATGACATCACTAACCTAAAAGTCAGGTCGTAAGCATTTAGACGCGGATTGCCTGTCTCGTGCTCCTGTGCAGCCAGCTTTCGACGCAAGTGGCGATGACGATGCAAGATTCGGGACGAAGTATTACCTTACGTAACATTTGCATACTATACCGCCGTTAAAGAAACGACCAACATGACTCCGTTCAGCCTAGTTTACGGACGAGAAGTGACGAACACGCTCGACGCTATGCTGCCTCATATAAACGAAATTCCAAAAGACGATGTCGCTTCTTTTCTACAGCGTTGTGAAGAAGCTCGCCAACTTACACGAGTGTGAATCCAGCAGCAGCAAGGCCGAGATGCAGAACGCTACAACCTGCGGCGGGGCACTGATGATTATCTTCCAGATTACCTTGTCTCGCTTTGGTACACTATTCGACGATGCAGACTGAGTGCAAAACTCTTGCGCTGTTATATCGGTCAGTACCGCATTCTTTGACCCGTTGGTGATCTGGACTATGAAGTCGTTCCTCATGAAGAACCAGAACCCCGATTTCACAATTGTTCTGAAGTGGTCTACGTGGTCAGCTTGAAGCTGTACCATGTCAGACAATAGTGACTACTATTCTACCCCCAATTAAGTTTAGCATCGGGCCGGTGCTTCGCGAACGGGGGGATTTGGGGCTAATGTAGCATGCGCTCACGACGAAGACGCGCAGAGGTGTGAAAGAAACAACAATTGCGCTAGCTCCATGACTGACCTCTAACGCTGTTTCTGTACTCTGAGCCTGCCCCCTGCGCAACTGCGAGGGGCCTCGTTTACCCGACAACATAACATGTAGCCCACTACAAAAATGTCAGATACCAACATTAAACTAAAGACCTTGTAATTTTGTCAGCTTTTTGCTTTCACTGTGAGAAGGTTTTGTCAGCTAGTATATGTGCTAGAACTGTGCGGAAGGCTAAACTTATTCTGGCTGTCATTAAGCTTAAGTGGGAAAGTGGCTACTGTCTTTTTACGCAAGAGCGCTAAAATGTCCGTTAATTGAAATCCAGCTTCGGCGCCAGTACTGACATTAAGAGCGCAAAAGCACAAGCACCACGCTATCATACAGTAGTTCCGCTCAGGCTCCTCCTATTATACGGGTAGGCAAACCTTCTTGAGGACACTTTGAAACACTAGAGTGCGATGAGGCGAAAGCCAATATAACGCGGTGGATCGTAGCCCTTCCCTACAGCACCTCTATTTCCATCTCTTCTTCCACTCCCGCCTTCTTGTCTTCCTTTACGGCGTAGTATATGTGTCCGTAGAGAATTGTGAAAGATAACGCGCCTTTTATACCATATAAATCAATTTCAAATGCTGCTGATACCTGCTGTACTAACGCCTCCTAGATATATGGGTCTGCTTCTGTTTACTTTGTGGTGCTGCGTTCGAGGGAGTGCCAAGTAAAAGGCCCCACACGGACACCTGGACAGGACGCCCGATGGGATCAGCTTCGTCTATGCATGATGATGATAGCTTTATTCTTCCACCAGATCAAGAGGCCCCGTAGTCCCCGCCCCCGGCACACACGCTTAAGGAACCGGGATCGGGACCTCGGCGTTTAGAAGCAGGCAAAATGTCTTGGAGCTTCGCGGCTTCTTCCGCCAGGCGGATGGCTTGTTAATGTCGAGCAGGGACATAGCTCCGCAGCAGGGCTTCCCAGGCTTTCTACAATTTATATATGCTTTAGCCCCTGGGGAGCTAGCGCACTCCTGGATTATGTGGTCGAAGGTCCCTCTCAACCCCCAGTGCTTGCATTCATCGCCTTAGTCGTCTATCTGGACATAATATGCCCAGACCAGGTTTATCAAGTTCCTAGCTTTCAGGCGCCGCCATGCGACTGCCTCTCAAATATTTAGACTTTTTATTCGGTAGTGGCAGCAGTCTCTTGCCTAACCTCTAATTTGCGAGAATCTGCGTATCCTTTGAGATGATCGTCCATGTTCCGGCAGTTGGGAGACTCCACAGTTACCCGGAAGTAGAGTGCTCGGGCTAACAACTCGAGGGCCGCTTCGTTGCCAGGAACGGTCACGTGTGCAGGGATCCAAACTAGGCTAATATTTCTTTTTAATCGTCTACTGGTCACAATTCTTGCCGCTTCGGGGAAGATCCTACCTTTTCAAAATTCAAAATGGCCGTTTTGTTATCGCTTCCGTTCTGACGAAAGCGAGCGATTTCGCCAATTCTTCTGCAGTGTCCGTGTTGCGGCTTGTAATGGTGGCGGCCAGTACCGGGAACTTCGGCTGTTGACCACCGAGGTGACTGCCGCACCCGACTTGGAACCTGCCGCATACACGTATGCAACTGCCTTTTAGTCCATCGAATCGAAACGTCCTGCTCTCTTTTTTCCTCGTCTCTGTGCTGGATATGGGATGCATGTTACGAGGGAAGGGGAATGTCTGGATTTTCCGGGCAGTCCTGCGGGATTTGATTTTTCTCGTAGTCCCCTGTCTACAGACGTACCATTTCTTGGATAGTTCAACCCCTGGTTGTTTGACTTAATCTTACCAGCTGCGAAATTCTGACAGCCGACGCTATTTCATATCAGGCATTGTGCACTACCATAGAATGCAGCTTCTCTATTGATGTGGTAATTGGTAATCCCAGGGCCCTCTTTATGGACAGTTGAATGAGAGTGTCTTGTCTCTATTTCTCCTCCGCCCTGATATTTAAGAATTGTGTGGCATAGCTCACGCGGGTTATTACGCATGTTTGGGTTAGTTTAAGCAATATTTCTTCCTTCAGGTCTCGTCCTTTCAGCGCGACCCTTCTAAATATGCCAGTGTATTGCGTGGAGAATTCCTCTAGCTTTTTGATTACCCATCATTATAATCATTATCCTGAATGATTATAATTCTGGTTTTATCTTACTTCGCAACTGGGACATCACTATCTATCTCTAACGCTAACCATATGATGACTGACACTTCGTACGGACCCATTCTTCTTATATTCGCATGCACAATGGCCCACCCTTCCATCCACTCCACCTATGAGCGAAGAAGCGTTCGCCTTAGTTCCATGCGTATATCATGCTCTTTTCATGGAGGGAAGTTTAAGAATAAAAGGATGTGAAATAACTTTAAACTGAGTAGATCAACATGACGGCTAAGCCCTGAAAGGCGATGGCAAAGCAGAACATTTAACTTATTTAGCTATGCCTATTTCGGTCCTGAATTGGATGTCTTTTTCATCAACATCTCTCTGTGCGCCACTGCAGAATGCACCGCTATCGCATCTATCTTTTCAGGTATGCTAGGCAGCGCAAAATATTCGCAGCACGCTACCCCTATGATCCCCAAATAAGAATTTCGCATACGGCACTAGACTGTCATTGAAACAATTGTCTTGACCCTAAATTGTAGTGAAAAGCTTAGCTCTAGCTCGCACTCTTCGCATTTTGTGAAATAAATCTAACCATCTGTAATGTTTTGTAAATATTTTAGATAATAGTTTGAGAAGAATTCTCAAAACTAATTGTCATTACTGGTATTCGGGTCCACGCTTTGAAATGCTGTCAAAATATGTAGAACAAATTGAAATAGGTGACCAGACTATCGCTGCAGTCCAAGTAAATAAGTTATGCACACGCTCATATAAAATGTGACTTGTAAAATAATCATTGGCGTCATAATGTAACAAACATATGCTCTACTTCTCTTTAAATTAGCTTGTGTGGACAAGTAAACGGAGTACGCTTTTTCGTTCAAGTTACAATCATGCCTTCTGTATTGAAGTTAAGAAAACATTTGTCCAAGTGAAACCGCACGGGCGTTTACCACCAGCCTGCGCATACCATGACTCCCAGTTTCAATGATACAACACGTGAAAAATTTTAGAAGGAAATAGCGTGCTCCGTTTAGTTTTGTCCCAACCGATGCATCTACGTTGAAGCATAGTACGAAACATATGCGCAGGGTTAGGCATTGTGTTCACTCTGCGAAAGTTTATTTTGGCATCATATGCGAACTTCACTTCTGATTAACATTGCCACATTCCACAGAGAAGTGCCATAAAATGAAGCACCAAATAATCACGTATGGTTAGTGCTGGTGCGACTTGCTGTGATCAGTTTGAGAAACGTGTGCTGGTGGGGTTGCGTTGCCTTTATGCATAAAAATTCTGCACCGACGGCGAAGCGATCTCTTGCAGCGGCCAGTATATCTCACTATGCCCCGCCTTTTTAGGATCTAAACCCGGTCGGGATGCATTCTTGGCCACATTTAGATTATTTTTCTAAAGGTAAAATAGACAGTACAGGTAGGCAACAGCTTTTGAGCGGTGTTGAAGTCCTATACTAGCAAACTAAAAAGGACATATATTGTTGCTATTGATGAAATCACCCATTGATATATGCAATCCTCCAACTTGTATATAGTTTGTTACATGCTGCTTCTCCACACTGGCTTAGTGATTAAGATGCTCGCCTACTAACCCAGAGTACCCGGTTTAATCCCGATCACCAGCAACTGCATTTCGATGGATACGAAACGAAGGTGTCCTTATGCTGTGCGATATCAGTGATTCCTAAAGGTCCTCATGTTGTCGAAATTACTTCGTAGCTCTCCACTATGACACATCTTTATCTCTTTCATCATTCATGATCACCTTCCCCCCTTCTCTTACGGCCCTATTCAGGTGCCCACGAAAAACTTTGTAGCAGATGCTGCTCGTTTACATTCATGTACACAAGTTGTTATTATTATTGCATAGCTTCGGCAACGAAAACGCCACAAATAATTTCCTTACCTTGTCATGGGTAAGTCGCATAAGTTTGTGAGTTCTCTAGATTAGTTTACATGATTATATACTAGATCTTACACTAATGACTAATTTCACTTACACTCTAATTCGCGGTCAACAAATGTTTATTGAAACCCCTGTACGAAAACCCTGAACACGATTAATGTTTATTTTTCTTGTCTAAGCATTGGAAATAATTATTTGTTTCGAAGTTAGGCTCAATCGCATCCATAATATATACAAATGTTTATTTCAATCTGGGCACATACAAATGGCAAGAAATCACAGCATGGTTGCCATATTTTGAGGCTGGGCTAATCAGGCCACATTCAAAGTGTCTTCTCCCTGTGCCACTTGTATAGTGGTGACTTCTGAGGCCGGCATAATTTGGCATTTATCTTCAGCTTTCATCTTGTCATGATTTGTGCAACCGAATGTTTCCCAGAAAGCCCTGTAAGTCTTCAGTGCAAAGTTGACCCTGAAAAACAATAGTAAGGACGAGGCCATTGTACGTTAGAAAAGAAAATATTGAAAATAATAGGATCATTTTAATCATCAATCTCCTTTCTTTCTCTCATAAAGACTTCAAACAGATCCATAATTTATAACATGAGCATTATGCATTGAGAACTTCCAAAGTCAAGACACAGATTCAAGAAAACATTTTAAGGTATCTAGTTACGCTGCTTTCTTTCTTGAGGTTTTAGCCCTATCTGCAAATGCGGCTGTGGCCGAAGGAGCAGCAAGCAAGCAGACCGAAATAATAGATGACTGAATGCTTGGGAGTAACAACTTTTCTTATCAATAGGGCCATACAAAATACCAAAATAAAGTAATTTTGTCTTGAAATTTTGTTACTTTGCGCCTTTACCTAAAAGAAAAGTATAACTAAGTGTGGCGATTTAATAAAATAATCGAGCTTCGGAGTAGTGACAAGTTGCACATGCTAGCGACGCTCGTCACTGTTCATTAGTTCCCCTGATTGCGCAGTGGGTCCCTTTCCGGTTTCACGTGGGCAGCTCTCGTGGTCCCCGTGTAATTTACAACTCGTAGTCAAAAAGGCCCCGCTAGTGCGGCGGAGTTAAGCCTCAATCGGTTCCAAGTCGTAACCGTGTGGACCGCTTATTTCCGAATATGGGCAGCATGCCTAAATCATTCTTAGGCCCAGCTTTCTACACGCTGATGTCGCCCGTTTGATGAACTTTTTGAACGCTAATGTAATTAAACCCCTCCAATACCCAAACAGTATCAGAGTGGGTTTTATTGCGGCCAGCCAAATTCGGGTTGGTCCACGTGTTACCTTCATTCTTGGTAGTTGGCATTTTCCGTGTTGACCAAGCGCCTTTTAACCATGAAGTGTGAAACACTGTGCACTTTTCGTTTATGTAGTATTTATACTGAGCACTATTTTAACTTTTTTTCTGAAACTACAATATTATGCCTTACCCACATTGCCCCCAAAAGTTGATTTGAAAATAATAATTTGGCTTACTGCTTCAAGCACATTGCGCAAGGAAGAAATATAGGTTATCCAGTACATGCTCGTAATGTGGAGCAGTCACTGCTGCATGTTTTCTGCCATTACTGCATAACTGACTTAGTTGCCAGAATAAAAAAAATGTTGTCTTTATTATTTGTATAAATATGCTTATAATTTGCGTAATACCTCTCCAGGAGGCAATTAGTCGGGGCGTAAAATTTGAGAAAAGTGAATAAATGCTGCTGAAAAATATCATGTAGGTGTTTTGAAGTGCTAAAACCGGGGATGGACCCCTGGAGCCCAATACGGCAGGCCAGGCCGCCCAATTGAGCTAACCTTGTTTTTACCGCACATAACCTGAATATATGTTGCATTTGCCCGGATATGCCCAGAAGAGCCCTGTGTACACAACGTTTGGCAATGCCCATTTTCAACTCTGCCGCTGCCAGGGATGGACCTATTCGGCTTTTTAGTCGGCAGCCATGGGGGTAGCTCTTATTGTAAGATCCACATTTGTGTCACAGCTGTCCTAAAGTGCTCCGGAAGCGAATGGTGTGCGCCGCAAGCAGTTATGATTGCTTTCCAGCACCGCCATGGCCTATGCGATAGCTATCGAGGTTTGGGTGGACAGCCCATTTGAAATAGCCAAGAGTTTATCATCATAAAGCCCAGAGTTCCATCGGACCTTCCCTCGAGTATCACACAAGAAACCCACGTAGGCGAAGTGTGGGCATGTGTATTTGTAGCCCCGCCACGGTCCATGCAGTACCTACTCGGGGTTTGAATGCATGGACAGCCCCATTAAGCTTAGCCCACGATTTTCTGCATGAAGCTCACGTTTGCTTTGCATCTGTCCTCTCTCACGGAGACCCTGGAGGGCATGATGAGGCACAACTTGCTCAGGCAGCCACTGCCAAGATTATATGAGGTTTAAATGGATACAAAGTGGCAAGCCTAATTTTGGATTACCCGCTTGATCCTAAAGTATTACAGAGATTTGCCCAAGCTAACTTGCTCACATGGAATCCAGAAGGGATGCGCATGGTGTGCTACTTGGGTCTGTGTGCCTTAACGCATTTTCCTATTTAAATGCCACAATCCGAGTAAGAGGCAATTATTTTCAAGCGAAATTTAAAAACTCCTCGCAGTTCTCTTCCATCATTTTATCATATAATGCTTCAATACTAAAATGACATATTGAGACCGAAGTGCAGCAACCCCAAGTAACACAAATTGGGCAATGACGCGGGGGCACATGCTGGGAACATGGAGTCAGACTGTACGGGCCCCAAGCAAGATTTGAAACTCGTGCCAAGATAACCCAGCGTGGGCTGTCTAATTTTGCCACGATCTGTACCAATCCGGCTGCCCTTATTTGGCCCAGTTGCCAGTTGTGTGCATAATACCAAAATCGCCAAAATTCCCTTTTTTTGTAAAGGTGGGTGCCGCCGCACTGATCAGTTTTATTGCTCATGTCGATTAATCCTGTAATACCCGAAAATATCAGAAAAGTTACGGAGGCCAACCCAATTTGCAGAGGCTCATGTGTTGCCTTAATGGGTTCAGGTTGAAACCTGCCGGCTCCCTAGGTCCTCCTAACCATCAATTGTGTAACTGTGAGCACTATTTATTAGTCAACGCGAGAGAAATTTAAGCACAAACTATTATATTATGCGCTGACCAACATAGTCCCCTAGATTTAATTACATAGTTTTCAGCTCAAGGGCACGCGACCAAAGCAAAGAAGAAGGAAGACTATAGGGACGAACACAGCGCTGACTCACAACTGTTTATTTTGTGACGCACAGAAGAGTTATATACAACCAGACGCGCAGGCGCATACCGTGCCAGGGAAAAGATAGACAAAACGAAACGCGTCACACCGTTATCTCAAGAACTTAGAAAGAAAAATCGTTTCTGCGTTGCACAAAACAACTGAGGTATCGCTAACACAACCTGACCCAGCCCTCTGAATATAATATGCTTCTGATCGTTTCACGGGTGGTTTTTAATTTGCTTTTGCTGAAATTCCTAACTCCAAAAAACAATTGCGTACAATTCCTGCAAGTAGCGCAGTGCACAACAAGGTTAACACCTTCCTTATTCTTTAGATCTCTTGCGTGCTCTCTGAGCCGGTCGTTGATGCAACGCTTTGTTTGCCCGATGTACGATGTGCCACACGTCAGGGGAATTTCGTACACTACGCCAGTGGCACATTCCGCGAAGCGGTTCCCATGCCTCTTTTTGCACCCGGGCTTTTTATTATCCCCGGTGATGCGTCGGGTGTTCGTCCCTATAGTCTTCCTTCTTCTTCTTTCCTCTGGTAGCGTGCCTTTGCGATGAAAACTATGTCCTTAAATCTAGAATACCAACTATCCCAACAACTAACTCTACTGATAGTCCCCTAAATGTTGGTCTGAGAATGTACTTCGACACATTGTGTCAAATAATAATGGCACAAGCAAGAATTGAAGATAGTTCAGTAAATGCTTGTATATCAGAACAGTTACTGCTGCATATTTTCTGAAAATATTGCATAAATCACATAGTCGGCATTCTGAAAAATATATAGTTTTCAGTAACGGCACAACTATGCTTAGTACTGTTAAGTAAAATCTCAAGAAGAGGCCACTACTGGCTTGTATATTATGAGTTACATAAATACATCGGCATCGTTAAAGATAATATGGAGAGGTTTCGGAATGTTATGCTTGCTGCGGCCAATAAGGAGCCATATGCTGCCTTCCATGGGCAGATGCAATTGGGTTTATCTTATTATCACCGCATAGAATCCGAATGTATGTTGCATTTGCCGCAAGTGCCTCAAGTAGGCATAGGTGTACAGCGAAGTGGTAGCCAGTTTTTCAGCTCAGCCATAGCCCATGTGGGACCTATTCGGCTTTTGCGCTGCCAACCCCGTTTAAGTAAGGCCCGTTTTTCGTTATAAAGCCGAAATTAGATTTGACGTTACCATAAAATTCCGCACGAGGAACCCTTGAGGGCACGATTTGGGAACATGTGCTCAGTTAGCCCTTGCCACGGCTATATAATGGCCAAATGGGAAATACAGGGGTGATCCCAAAAGCCCAAAAGGGGCCTCATTGGTATTGTTGTGTTTGCCCCAGCCCAACTTCCCATATTTGTCCTAGGGTAACCCCGTATTGTATGCTGCTTGGAAGGCTTTTTTCTGTAAAGCATGGTCTTTTATGGCATGATGGAGTGAGAATGTTTGCAATTTCTAAAGTACTAAACACAGTGCTTGCATATTTTTTAGTTTGCTTTAATTTTACTCCAACCTGGGGTGGCTGGCGAAACAATTTAACTGTCATCGCAACTCTCGGACACACAGCAAAAGAGCTCCTGTCAGGAATTCGTACCTATCTGTATGTTTTTTTGAAGTTAAGCTAACCGAAGTTAAAAAACTGGCTTAGCTAACTTTTGCTACTTAGCGCCTCAGGCACTGTGCGCTAAGTGGTATATGCTACTGAGAGCAATTGCTCTAAACCGTGAGAAGTCTGCGGTCTTGCCGCCTCATAGTTACCCAGATCTAGGGAGGGTATGAGAAAGGTGTTTGAGGTGAATATCTCAATTATTCCCACAGTAACAATGCAGCCCTAATCATATATCCTTAAGCACCCGTAGCCGCGGCAAAGCTTCCCAAGCGGCTCCTATCATTTCCTTCGGCGGATTCAATGTCTTCTTTGCGAAGGATTACCGTCTCTATCGGGCCTGAAAGGCAGACGTTGCATCCTCGCTTTCCGGCTGCCGCTTCGAAGGAAAGAAGGAGGGAAGATGAGGAGGAGGAATGGCAGGGAGGTTAACCGGTAAAAGAAACTGGATTGCTACCCTGCACTGGTGGAAAGGGGTGAGTGGATATAAAAGTGGTAGGTAAGAGAGGGATGGGTGAAGTCAGTATAGTCACATCAAAGCCATATTACTTCCCATCACATTACGTCACAGTCATATCACGTAACTTAACAGCAAAATCACAGTCTTTCGATTCGGCCCATGCTTTTCATGCAGTGCCTGGGAGGCCTTCACCGTCGACGATCACAGCGACCATTGACCGAGAATGGTAATTTCAGCCAGTGGGCGTCCATCTAGACCCTCCAGCGCACTACAGAGATACGGTCTTTCCGCACTGTGTATAGGGCACTTACAAAGAATGTGGCCTACAGCTCGTTGCACCCGCAGTTTGCACATGCAGGGCTATTTGTCACACCTATCACAAAAGAATAAAAGTTTGTGTATGCTACACCAAACCAAAGGCGACAAAGCAAAGTTACTTCCCATCGGGGTAAGCCAGGTGGAAGCCGGAGCTTCAGGTCAGGGTCTAGGGATTTTAAGCGGAATTTCGCAAACTGGCGAGAATTCCACAAGGTGAGCGTGTGCTCCCACCCAACTGCGCGAAGCGCCCCCGCTGCATTTGCCTTGGAAAGGGGATCAACGCACGATCGCGTCTTTGTGGGCTGTTCGCGCAACATTGTACGCCTAAAGATTGCCTGCTATGCCGCTGTGCCCTAAAAGTCATTGGTAGATGATCTCCTGTCCTTCATTAATGGCATAGTGATGAAGTAATGTTATTCCAACGACTAGTTGCTTATGGGCCTCATGGCGAAGAGTCGCTTTAAAAGCTTGCAGGGCTGCTTTTGAATCTGAGAAAATTGACCACCGTTCACGGCTCTGCTGACTAATATGCCTAATTGCGACACGAAGAGCGGTTAGCACTGCAGCTGTAGAAGAGGCCTGGTGATTTGTTCTTTTATTTCTGTAGTAGTTGCGGGGATGATCATAGCGCCTGAAGAACTCACGCCATTCGCTGAACCGTTGGCGTAGACGTGCAAACAATTGGCATGGTGCTCAATACATTATTCATTAATGACATGTTTTAGTTCTGTCGGTGATCGCTCTACCATCTTTTAAGGCCGGGTATTGAAAGAAGCACGTAGGGTTGATGCAGGGTCCATAGCGGAGATGACGGTCTAGATGCGGGTCTGAACTGGGACGGCAGAATAGCGCGATGTGCATCAACGGTCTCTGTAAACGACGTATGCGGTCTGATAATGGGAAGACTGGTCAAACGATGGAGGGAACCCGGGAGATGTGTCGGAAATGTGCCCTCAGGGCGTCAAGTATCAGGTAGGTAGTTATGGGATGCCCTTGTGCAATTGATATGGTAGCAGCCTATGTACATAGGCAGGGCACATCTTTGCGAGCAGTAAGACCGGGTTTGGTACGCCGCCGCCCCGTTGCGGAGGGAGGTGTCCGTTTGAAGCCTGACTTTGTTCGGAGGAAGGAAAATCATTGTGTTCCTCGTTGCACTTGAACACGCGAAATATCCGTGTCATGTGGCTTTGCTGAGTAGAGTTTATTTTATGTGGCAGCTGGTTTCTATCAGCCCTGAAGTTATGGCTTTCGGTAGAAGAAGAGGCAGGAGGAGGACTGCACTGTTCAGCGCAGATTTGTGCGGACTCGTTCTGTCTTAGTCTGCGAGAAACGCATTCGAACCTTAGTAACATCCTGGCGGCTGCTGCACATCGGCTGGCACCAAATATCAATTTTTCAGATGTAGGTCAGAGGGTCAAGGGAAGAGAGCCCGCAGCTGCGAAAACCACATAGACCCTTACCCCCTGGTTCATGCCTCTCTCTCGAGAGTAGAGGCACACTCGTCAAGGTAGAGAGCATCCCACGCTTTTCTTTGCATCCTTTCATCCCGGCGACTGGCAAGAAGAGGAGAAGTGCGTGGCGAAGCGGAAGCAATAATCTACCTGCCTGCAATGCTGTTTCGGTAGGCGCGGGTTATTTTAAAGTTTGCTTTGGCTTCACTTCGAGGCTTCTGAGGAACGTCCCTTACACTCTAAGAGACACTGCTAGCACTGTAAATTGGAACAGCTATATTATATGTGCTTGCCTCTTAATATAACTCTGGAGCTCATGTCAGAGAGAATTTGTGCCATATTCCTAAATTGATATATCCGTACTGGTTACAAAGCACGAAATTCGTAAAAAGTACGTTTTATGCCTTGTTGAAAATTTCTAAAGATTTCCTTCAAGCTTTGCGCCATTTATTTGTCCTATGGTCAACCATTATATTATTTTTTAATTTTGGGTACAACCCTGCTTAGATTGTGTGTTGGGAGCAACTGAAAACTGCCTGTGTGTGTCCTTGTTGGTTATAATTGTTTTGGAGGTGTAGCCAGAGCATTCTAACTAAGCTTTAATATGAGTTAAGCTTACAGTGGCAGTTGTTTACTGCTTCCGAGCAATCTTTGATGCTATCGCTGCAGTCGAATTGTAGTTTGTTTTAACAGAACAAATACCCACGTGAAATAAATTGTCAGTTGAGGCATTCTTGCGCTACCTGATTACCAAACTACCATCCCATACATAAGATACCTCAGAAACGTGAACGTGCCATAGCTTAGAAGATAACTGCTTCCACGCAAAACCCAGCCTTTGTTTATTATGCACTGTAAAGAACAATTATATTTCAAACACTACATCTTGAATGTAGGGAAGAAGCATAGGCATGCCCCACTACGTTCGATATTTCCATAACAGTTGTGGAAAAGTATTCCAAGGACACTAGAATTTCTACTTAGGTGTAATTGTGACATCGCTTTAAAATCACCGTTTCCTTTCGCCAATGTTTCGTGTTTACCATAGTGCCCAGATTCAAACCCGAAGACCGCAGCAGCGTTTCAATGGAGGCGAGGCAGAGTTTCTTCTAGGTGCTGTGCGATGCCAGTGGACGCTAAGAAACCCCAGGTTGTCAAGTATCTGGTGTCGTCCACTAAGGTGTCTCGCAGATAGAGCCGGAGTCGCTTTGAAATTTTGAAATCTTAAACCACACCAAACCAAAAAGACGGGCACAGAGCTTGTTTGTAGTTGTTTCAATTTTTGGAGCAAAAGAATCCGCAGAATGCTTCAATTGTCGATGGACACATACACATACACTCAAATGGATAGCATACAACTGAAGGTAGACATGCGGGCTCGAAATGCCAATACCACATGCCTACTACTTAAATAACAGATGGATGCTAAGTTGGAAGCGAAATCATATGATATAATTATAAATACTGGACAAAGTGTGATTGCGTCACAGTTTTGTAAGCTATCATATACATAAATTTTCCGCGATGTCTTAGTGGAAAGTGGTCTGTGGCGACGGCACTAGAAACGCTTTTACGACTGAACTCCTGTATGCACTGTAGCATAACAGGGACATGCCTACTTGTTTCAGAGACATGCCGAGATGTAGTTTAAAAACATAAAGCTTCTTTAGAAATGATGAATTTACTCGCGTGTCCTTTTATAATCGTCGTCTGAAAATAAGGGCTGGTTAAATCCAGAAGTAAGTTTCAAAGCCAGTCTGCGGTAATCTATGTCATAGAAATGAAATTCTTCTTTTCGCGAGGTGGGAGACAGTGTCGTAGGACGGAAAAACGATATGAGTATTTAACGAAACATTAAATCCAAGGTGTAATTATCTTGCTTGATGGAGCAAAATGTAGCCCATTCCGTAAAGATTGTCTCACGCTAAGTGGTACTGCTGAACCTACATCTGTGTTACCAAACCTTGTGGACACTACGAGCAGCGGCAGCTTACGCGTTGCGTTTTGTATTATTCAATCCATGAAGAGCTCTGCAGACTCCAGTCTTCGCTAGCATCGCCTTCTGTGGATCAATCCATGGAGTATGTGAGAAGTGCAGCCAGCGCCACATCTCTCAGAGGCGATGAGTCCGGCTCAAGTTTCTGAAACCAACACTTGCGCGAAATATCTACGCAAAAGGAGTGACGCGCATTTGTATATAAAATGTTTTAACAAGCCCCTAGTTCCACTTTTCCATCGACACTTCAGCAAGCACCACCATGTAGAGCTGCCCTTTCTCGTACTCCTAAACTGCGTCGGGCATCTTATATTGCTCGAGGCCAAACAAAACCTCCGGCACTGATCATTCAAGCGCATAAACCTGCATAACTCCTCTTTAAAAGCACGGTGACAATGACGTCGAAAGCGACGTCCAGATGTCGACGAACCACGTAAGCCGAGAGCAGTACCTCCCGTCCAGAGTTTTCCTTCGCTCCCGTCATAGAAAACACAATGCTTATTGCATGTGGTAAGCTAGAATGGCCTGCGTAAGCAGTCGTTTTGTCAATCTAAGTAAATGAACGAAATAATCAATTTAGGAAACACACCTTGGGAGAAACAAAACCATTTTAAGATACAAATACTGCACCAGAGGTTGAGACGAAGATCATTTCAGCATGGGACAGCTATGAACCGACAGCAGCTTCGGATGTATCCTGGATCAAAGATAGAGTTCTCCTGCTATTACCTTCCACCAAGTAAGGACATGAATAATCGACCTAGACTGCATCTTGGTATTCATATGGTGCAGTTGGTACTGAACGGGGCTGGCTACTAGGTCTTCCACAAACCGCTCGCTGCTCATATCGCCGCTGGAGGCGGTCATAAAATGTGCACAACAGCGAGCTACTTTATGAGTCCGTTACTGCAATTCGGGGAAAGAATAACAGGAGATGAACATACTTATACTGTAATCTTTATTACAGTTCTGAAGTAATCCGTCATCATATTGTGTTATAAAGTTCCTGAGTGAACACAGAGCGACAACCGATATTCGATGGACATAGCGTTACCTCTGAAATCTACACCGTAGGATTTGGTCGTAAACGGTGAAGCAGGTAACTCCGCACTCTTATACTTATTTGAAATTTCGGCAGAAGCAGACGCACTGCTTGTGGACAATCTAGGTCGAGGTAGTGGAAGAGGCCGGGTGCTGGTGTCAGAAGTAACGTATTCTCAATAAGGTAAAATGAAAAGTGCTTTCGTGATAAAAACTACACATTCGAAAGATATGCGTTTGCTTTGAATGAGGAATGTTAACCAATTACGACCAAGATTCCGCTTTTCAAACGAGCTCGACACAATTTTTGAATGGATTAGGGCCACTATTGCTCTTGAAAACTGCAGTGAGTGCTTGTCTGCCTTCGTGAACGGCCTGCCAAAGAAGTTCACTCGCTAAGCAACGAATATTAGCTAACATTGACAACGCTTTAGAAGCCTCATGTCTGTATCTGTGAAATCGGCTAGACATCGGCTAGGGAAGGTATCCACGAACGGTCCTGAAATGACAGCGGCGTACGGATGGCGCGTTCAGTATGCTTTATGTCATTTCCATGATCAAGTTGAATTCGCGCCGCCCCTGTTCCATGCCAGCGATGTTTCAGCAGGTAATTGATAACGGGGTTGTTAAGCAGAGCAGCAATTACTGCATACATATTAGATTTCTGTGTGTTCCTTTGAGACACAAAATATTTGAAACTTCGGACGCTACTGGGGGCTATCATGTAGAAAACATAACATTATTACGACCGAAGTTCGACGTCTTGTATAGCTTCTTGTATATCCACATTATGCGGAATATTACAGCTGAACCAGGAGAGGGGCGGAAATGCCTTTAGCAGTGTCTTCAAGTTAACATCACCTGAAACGTATCAAGAAAGCTTGGCGACCGTACTCCTGTTGCAGAAAACGTCTAAAACATGAGCCTCATTACACTTCCCTTAGATTAAAGACAGTTGGAATGCATTCAACTTGTTCCTCAGGCAAAATGCTATTGACACAAAGTAAAAACTCACAAGTCGACTTACTTTCCCTACGGGGAACCATCCACTTTGTTACGACAGCCATAGTAAACGGATATACCAGAAATTATTACGGCATTTCATACGTAGCGATTGCTGAACTGACGGCACCAAAAACAAACGACTCGTAGTTCAAAGACAACAGAAAGTGTTTGAGGCAATGCAAGACATTTTTACAGATAAGTACACTTGGACATACTGGGACGGACAGACGAAATAAATCACTCATACGCGGGTGTTTGTTAACTGGTATAATAGGCTCAACCTCAATGCCTAAACGAATAGGCTCAAATTCATATCAATAGTACTCTATGAGTGCTCCCCTGAAAAAGCAATGATGTGTTACGTTCATACCTGAATAACATAGGAAAGCAGAGTTATGGTCCTTAGACAACAAGCGCTGGTTGCGGGTAGTAAAAACTGGATCACCTGGCAGCCATCCGACTCACTCGGTCGACTGCAACGACATGTCTTACGAAGAAGCTTCGTTGCAGCGCGTACACGCTACACCTGCGGGTGCAGGCGGCGTCACTATTGCTGTGCACTGCTGCGCACGCGCTTCGGCGTCGCCACTTGTCGCCGAGGATAGAGGAGGATCTGCGCCGTTTGCCTAGTAACTCACTGTTGTCGTTCCTCTCTACCAGAGTAACAATACCGTGCTGGTTTTATCACCAGCAGTTTTTCTTCATTGTATTATTCTTCTTCTTCTTCCCGACTTAAAATGTAACGGACGGACAGTCACAGCGAGTATGAGCGCTTAGAGGCTTTCTCCTTAAACTATACCCGCAGGATACTCAGCCGGAATGTAGGTGGTGGCAGGAACTAGTAACCTGTGACCATGTCTTATTAGAGCGCGGTGTACGGTATACCGCCGCCAGTGGCAGATAGTATGCATGATCCGCCCCTCGAGCAGTGGGAGGCCGTGTTGGACAGCTCAGACTCGTCGGTCCATACCAGGGCCACGGAGGGAGCCACCAAGGTTGCCATTAGCTAGGGGTAACGACCAGCTAACACTGAACATTCCCCACGTGCTGTCTGATGAAATAGTTTTTCCATCCATGCAGGCACACATTTATTTAATAGATCAAATATTGGCTCTAAACCTTTTTCATTAGCATCTAAAGTATTGAATTTTTTTTCTAAACGACTGTGACACCTTTCACCTCTCCTGTTGCTAAGTTCTCGGTTTTCAAATATTTGAAGTCATAATTTAGCAATTGCATTTTCCAAGTTTTCTCAATTAGCATCAACAATCATTGATGTTTCATCTTGAGAATTTTACACCTTTTTACTGTGTAAAATTCTCAAGATGAATTTTTATTGCATTAGTTACCGATTATTTTTAATAGCGCCATTAACTAGTGGCTTTGCGTTTGAGCGATTTTGACACCTTTCATCACTAATTTAGGGATGTTTCTACATTTAAATTTTTTTACATCAAGTAATTACAAAGATTTCTGTATTTTGTCATCCCATATTAAACACGCCAATTAATTATCAGTCACAAGAAACGCGAATTACTATGATATGATTTCTTTACCCAGCTCATGATGTTATCGAACATGCGCTTCTGACTACAGCTGCTACAATGCTGACGGGTTTTTTGCTGCACGAGCTGTATATTATATCGCTTAAGAGGGACACATATGCTCCGCCATTACGCATAGGACGTGATAGGAAATGTGCATTGAAGTTTTGAAATATTTATTAAAAAATAATATCTCATTGCCTGCTGGGTGATGTCTTGACCAGTAAGCTCGGACGCGGCTTCGCAGCACTTTATTATTACCAGTGCGCGTTGAGCGGAACGCTGTTTTTATGTTACACGCATCGCAAGGCGACTGTCCTATTAAGATTAGCGTTTAAAATAATTTTTATTCCATTTTGTACAATAATTTTTTTGTTTTTATTTTACACCCTATACTTAGCATAAACCAACACGGCTTGCTATTCTGAGCATGCTGAAACCTTGGCACCCTCCATATCTACTGTTTTATTTTTCTTTATTCCAGTTAGTAATTTTATAATTTGACGCTCTAGGCATTCATATTCGGCATAATGAATCACTGGCTTTGAATACTACAACTGTGACGCTGATGGCTTTCAGGCTGAATGTGCTTTTAAAGATAAGGAAACACTCACGATCCCCCTTTAAGTGTGGAAGGGACAGCGGGCGTAGTTCACGCACGATACTAGGCCTCCAAGAACACTGAAAGATTGATTCATATTCTACTTCCTCCTCTTAAATGAGTGACCTAATTGGTCAGCAGCATGTCCCACATTTCTTATATGTGGTCTCGATAAGTCGCACAAACCATTCACGAATCAGTGTTCTGCGTTGTCAGGTGCCAGCGAGCGGTCCACCTGCCAGCGCTTGTTCGTGATTTTTCGCTAACAACGACGACACCGACGCCCGACATTCTAAGCGTCGAGCCTTTCATTGGTAACGTGGTAAAACTTCAGTGATTGGTGCTCAGGTTTTGTAGTTATCGCCATTTATAAAGGAAAACGTTTTTTCGCTCGTGAGTGGTCAGGGTCAATGGACCCTGACCACTGACCTTAAGCTCCGGCTTCCACCTGGCCGACACCGACGTGAAGCGACTGCTGTTGCGCCTGTGGGTTGGTGTAGGGTTCACAAACTCTTGTTCGTTTGTGATAGGCATAGTAATATCTCTGCATGTGCAACGGGCGGGTGGGATTAGACTATAGGCCACATTCTTTGTGACTGCCCTATATACCGTTGTAGACTGTCTCTGCCGTGCGCTGGAGCGTCTACATGAACGCCCACTGACAGAAATCAAGATTCTAGCTCAGTGGCCACGGCTATCGTCAGTGATGAAGGTCTCCCAGGCACGGCTTCACTTCATGAAAACTGTGGGCCTCATCAATAGGCTGTAATTTACTCACTGCATTGACTAGGGTAATTTACTTCATATTTCTGTAACCCTCTTATACCCATCACTTTTATATCCACTCACTCCCTTCCCCCAGTGAGGGTAGCAAGCTTTCTTTTTCCGGTCAACCTCCCTGCATATCCTCCTTCTCCTCCTCCTCAATGAATGATGTCCACATAGGAAAGGAATGATGTCCACACAACGCTGTAATTGGAAATTGCATGATCGAATATTTGCTAATTATCGCAGAAGAAATTGAATTATAAAATAGATATTTGGATAAATATTGGAGAACTACATAGCAGATATAGAAAACAGTTAACTGAGTACAAAAAACATATTTATACTGATATTTTAACTGAACAGTAATGGTAGTGATTGTAAGTAATGAAAAATATGATAGGTTGATTATGCTGGTAATAGCTGGTGATAGGTAGCTTTAGTGATAGCTACTGATAGAGGCAGCCCTACTGAAAAATCCTGTATAAAATTCGTACAGGAAATCGTATACAGGTTTATTGTACAGGACCTGAGATACAGGATTGGTGGCTATTTCGGCAAATTCCTGTACTGCCCTGGAAAGTCCGGAATGAAACCGCGCGGAGCTCTGATACGGGAATGGCCTGTATGGTTGATGACCCTCGTTTCCGGAAAGAAACGCGTCGCCAGGGTGGAAAAAGCATGCAACAATATAAAATAAAGCGACTACATTTAAAATAATAAAAAATATAAAAAAATTAATAAAAAAATTTATTACCGAATGTGGAATCGAACCTCGGTCCTTATAGTGTTCAGACGAGCACCTTAACCACTACTCTACGGCGGATTGAGGTTACAGTGGTTATTATTCAATATATATAGCTACTTTTGCTCTTTCGTACTTGTATATTTTCCTTGGCAGTAGAATTTGTGGCCGTAATTCACCGATCGCCCTTTAAACACGCTGAATATCTTTGCAGGCTATCACGAGGGTTCACAAATGTGCCGTATCTTTATAATGCGTTGCTTTATTGATGGCAAACCTCGAGATATCATAATTTATTAGTGCTGCTGTGTTTTTCATCGTCTACGAACGCTTGTAAGTTTTCCTACATACAGAGATATCCGGTGCACTAATACTTGTAATACTGGGCGTTTTAGCTTCATGTGCTACCAGCGGAGCATCGATGTCAATGAATACACTTCCGACTGAGCGGTTTCAATATGTAAACATTCGAGAACGCGTCGCCCGGTGTGCAGCTATCTGCGCATCTTTCGATGGTTAGCGATGTTTGTTTATTTTTTCTCTAACAGTTTTTTGTCATCGCTAGCGAAACGATACGTTCGTGCTTCTATTTTCGTGTTGTAGGCGGCAGATCTTCAGTCGCAGATATGAAGACGCACCGCAAGATCGTACGAGCTGCAGCGACTGTTGTACGCGCAAAAGCGACGCGACGCGCGTATATGCTTGCTAGCGCACACTTCGTCGGCTTCGCATTTTCGAGGTATTTGGGAAACGAAGCGTGCCCTTTATATGCAGAACAGTTGTATAACATGTTTTGTATCATGCTTATTTAGTGCGCTGGCGTGTCCGGCATGGTCATCCTGGTGGAGCTTCGTCGATCGGCCCGGCTTCTGTTCAGAAGCGGAATACTCTGCCCGGTACCAGTTCCAGAAATGACGCGTTCGTCCGGTTTCTGGTTAATTGATACAGGCTGAACAATACATAACACCACTACATTTGAAAAAGAAAAAAAAGAAAAGAAAAAAAGAAAAAGAAACAAAAAGAAAATTGAAAAGGAAAAAAAAAATTACATGTGATTCGAACTTCGGTCTTTTCAGCCAGCAAGCACGCACTTTAACCACTGCACAACGGCAGGACACGGTGATGGTGGTTATATATCTGCTTATGCAGTCGAGATTGCTCTTTTATAGTTTGTGTGTTTTGTATGGTGTAGATTTTGTGGTCGTAATTGAACGATCGCCCTTTAAACACGCTAAATCGTTTTCCTGGCTATCACGAAGGGTTATCCGTGTTCCGCATCTTTCTTTCTTGCAGACAAACCTCACAATGTCAAAATTTACTAGTTAAGATGTGTTTTGTCATCGTCTTCGAACGCATGCAATTTTTGCGACATATAGATATATGCGGTGCACCAACACTTGTAATACTGCTCGTTTTAGCTTCACCTGCTGCCAGCGGAGCCGCGACGTCAGTGAATTTGCTTCTGATCAAGTTTTTTGCATGCGTAAACACTCGAGGAAGCGATCCCGATGTTCGGTTGACCTGTGCATATTTCGATGGTCAGCGATGTTTCATTTATTCTCGAGCGTATTTTATCCGCGCTAACGAAACGCTACGTTCTTGCTTGCACTTTCGCGTTGAAGGTGGCAGATCTTCAGTCGCAGATTATGAAGATACACCGCAAGATCGTACAAGCTGCAGCGACTGTTGCACACGCAAAAACAAAACGCGATGCATGTATGTACTTGCTAACGCACACATCCACGGCTTCATATCTTCTAGGTATGTACGAAACAACGCGTACTCCACATATACAGAAAAGTTTTAACGTATATTATGTATGGTTTCATGCTTATTTAGCGTGAAGGCATGTTCCGACGTGGTCATCCTGGCTCAGCTTCACGATCCGCCCGAGTTGTACTGAGAAGCGGAAATACTCTGTCCCGTATCAGTTTCATTCATATCGGATTTGTCCGGTTTCTGTTAAACCGGACATGACCTGTCCTGTATTTGAGCTCAATACAGGACTGGTCCACCCTGTTTCATATCCATACCGGACTGGGATGTCATGTATAAGTTGCATACTAGAAATGGTCTGCCCTGTATTAACTCGATACCGGATTGGATCGTCCGATTTGAGATTCATACCGGACATGACCTATCCGATATAAACCCGTTTAATATTCATACAGGACTGATCCGCCCTGTTTCATATCCATACCGGACTGGGATGTCATGTATAAGATGCATACTGGAAATGGTCTGCCCTGTATTAACTCTATACCGGACTGGACCATCCGGATTGAGATTCATATCGGACATGACCTGTCCGATATAAACCCGTTTAAGCTTAATACAGGACTGGTCACACCGGTATCAAATTTATACGGGATAATACAGGACCGGTTGAAACCCGTTTGTCGCGATACGGGATTTTTCACTAGGGAGATAGTGTTAGTAAAGCCAGTAATGGCACATAAGTAACTGTATTACTGGTTATAGTTGATAGCGAATGGGAGAGTGACTGTAGTGATAGTGGTAGTTGATAGCAACAGCATTGGTAATAATGTGGATAGTTAGTTATAGCACTAGTGATGATGTATTTGGTTGTAGTAATACTGACGGCAGTGATAGTAAGAAAGGTAATCTGAAAAAGGAATATCAGCATCAAGGTTCGTGTCAAACAAATGCCTTAGGTTCAAGTCTCGCAATATTGCGAGTTCGTGACTAAGTAGGGGGTAGATTGGAGTCCACTAAGGTCATAGGCTTAATACGTAGTGACTTACTTGTTGATTCGTCATTCTGAGGACAGCAGTGCAGTACTAACACGGACAAAACAAGAGGGACGGACGCAAACACTGGCGCTGACTAATGAAATAGTTTTCATTTTCTTCAGCTGACTTATATAAACAGCATTTGTATGACAACACAAGAGGAACGCAGGTTGGAGAGAATAGGCAGGAGCGACGAAATAATCATGCCACGGTTTCATTACCTAATTTCCTTTTCTTTCTATTTTACCCTTGTGTTCTCATACATCATCATCATCATCATCATCATCAGCCTGATTATACCCACTGCAGGGCGAAGGCCTCTCCCATATTTCTCCACTTAACCCGGTTCTGTGCTAGCTGCATCCACTTGACCCCTGCGAACTTCTTAATCTCATCCGCCCACCTAACTTTCTGCCTCCCCCTGCTACGCTTTCCTTCCCTTGGAATCCAGTTTGTTACCCTCAGCGACCATCGGTTATCCTCTCTTCGCACTACATGTCCTGCCCATGTCCATTTCTTCTTCTTAATTTCCACTAGAATGTCGTTAACTTGAGTTATTTCTCTGACCCACTCTGCACGCTTTCTATCTCTTAATGTTACCCCTACCATTTTTAGTTCCATAGCTCTTTGGGTTGTCCTCAACTTAAGTAGAACTCTCTTGGTTAGCCTCCACGTTTCAGCCCCATAGGTGAGTACAGGCAAGATGCAACTGTTGTACACTTTCCTCTTGAGCGATACCGGTAAGCTGCTAGTCATAATCTGCGAGTGCTTGCCAAATGCGCTCCATCCCAATCTTATTCTTCTTGATATTTCCTTTTCATGGTCTGGATCTGCGGTTACTACCTGTCCTAAGTAGACATATTCGCCTACTTTTTCCAGTATTTCGCTACCTAATGTAAACTGCTGTTCCTTCCCGAGGCTGTTGAACATTACCTTAGTCTTCTGCATATTGATTTTCAAGCCTACCATTCTACTTTTTCTGTCTAGGTCATCAATCATTATTTGCAGTTCATCCCCCGAGTTGCTTAGCAAGGCAATGTCATCAGCAAATCGCAGATTACTGAGGTATTCTCCATCTACCCTTATCCCTAACTGCTCCCATTCCAAGTCTCTGAATACTTCCTCTAAACAAGCTGTGAATAGTACTGGGGAGATTGTGCCTCCTTGCCTAACACCTTTCTTTATGGGAATTTTATTGCTTTCTTTATGTAGAACTATGGTTGCTGTGCAGCCACTATATATATCTTCCAGCACTTTCACGTACGTCTCGTCTACCCCCTGATTTCGCAATGCCTGCATCACCGCCGAGGTTTCAACTGAGTCAAATGCTTTTTCGTAATCAATGAATGCTATGTATAAGGGTTGGTTATATTCCGAGCATTTTTCTATCACCTGATTGATGGTATGGATATGATCGATAGTAGAGTACCGTTTCCGAAACCCTGCTTGATCCTTTGCTTGATTGTAGTCTAAGGTTGTCCTGATCCTATTGGCGATTACCTTAGTAAATACCTTATACGTAACAGACAGTAAGCTGATTGGTCTGTAATTTTTAAGGTCCTTAGAGTCCCCTTTCTTGTGAATGAGGATAATGTTTGCATTCTTCCATGCTTCCGGTACCGTCGATGACACCAGGCACTGCGTATACAGGGTGGCCAGTTTTTCTAGCACGATATCCCCCCCGTCCTTCAGCAAATCTGTAGTTATCTGATCCTCTCCAGCTGATTTCCCCCTTTTCATAGTTTCTAGTGCTTTCTTGACCTCGTCCTTCGTCACTGGTGGAACGTCTGACTGTTTTTCCCTACCGCCAATCTCACTACGGTCCTGACTACTTCGGCTACTGTAGAGATCTGTATAGAACTCCTCGGCTACTTTGACTATCTTGTCCATATTAGTGATGACGTTGCCCGCCTTGTCCCTTATCGCATACATCTGGTTTTTGCCTATGCCCAATTTCTTCTTTACCGCTTTAAGGCTTCCCCCGTTCTTTACAGCATGCTCAATTTTCTCCATGTTATACTTCCTTATATCGGCCACCTTGCGCTTATTGATTAGCTTTGATATCTCGGCCAATTCGATCTGGTCTGTTGGATTGGAAGCTTTCATACTCTGCCGTTTCTTAATCAAATCTTTCGTCTCCTTAGACAGCTTACCGGTACCCTCTTTAACTATCCTACCGCCTACTTCTACTGCGCACTCAGTAATGATATCTCTGAAGTTATTGTTCATTGCCTCTAGGGTAATGTCGCCATCCTCAGTTAGAGCTGAAAACCTATTCTGTAGCGAGATTCTGAACTCTTCTGTCCTCCCCCTCACCGCTAATTCGTTGATGGGTTTCTTTCTTACTAATCTATTGCGTTCCTTCTTCAGATTTAGGCTAATTCGGGACCTCACCATCCTATGGTCACTACATCGAACTTTCCCGATTACCTCTACATCCTGCACAATGGCGGGGGTTGAACACATTATGAAGTCGATTTCATTTTTAGTCTCTCCGTTAGGACTTTTCCATGTCCATTTCCGGTTCTTCCGTTTGCTAAAGAAGGTATTCATGATTCGTAAGTTATTGCGCTCTGCAAACTCAACTAGTAACTCCCCCCTGCTATTCCTAGAACCAATGCCATAGTCACCTACTGCCTTGTCTCCTGCCTCTTTTTTCCCTACCTTGGCATTGAAGTCGCCCATTAGTACAGTATACTGCGTCTTTACTTTTCGCATTGCCGATTCTACATCTTCATAGAAGCTTTCAACTGCCTGGTCATCATAACTATATGTAGGTGCATAGGCCTGTACAACCTTCAGTTTATACCGCTTATTAAGCCTAATTACGATGCCTGCAACCCTCTCATTAATGCTATAGAATTCATCTATATTGCCCGCTATATACTTATTGACAAGAAAACCTACCCCTAGTTGTCGCCTCTCTGGTAAACCTCGATAACACAGTACATGCCCATCCTTCAATACAGTATATGCCTCATTCGGCCTCCTAACCTCACTAAGCCCTATGACATCCCATTTCATGCCCTCTAGTTCCTCTAACAGCACTGCTAAACTAGCTTCACTAGCAAGGGTTCTAGCATTAAACGTTGCCAGGGTCAGTTTCCAATGGTGGCCTGTCCAGCGGAGCCAGGCTTTCTTAGCACCCCCTGCTGCGTCACAGGTCTGACCGCCGCCGTGGTCAGTTGTTCCGCAGCCGCTGGTGACTGAGGGCCGGGGTTTTATGGAGCTTATCATAGGAGGTTGTGGCCAATTACTGCACCAGGGTGGCCAACTCCTGTTCTGGTGAGGGAGTGCGTTGCCGGAGGTGTTCACCGGCATCAGGTCGCACCCCAAACCTGTATATGCAATTCCATCGACACGCGGATTTTTTTTTTTTTTTTTATTTTTTTTTGTCATCCGGTGGAGAATTGCGCGGCACCGGGATTTGAACCCCGGTCCTCTTGCATGCGAGGCGGATGTTCTACCGCTACGCCACCGCTGCACCTTTAAAACAATAAAAGATACTAAATATTTCTTGGCATCCATAAAAAAATGCAGCCACCGCCGATAGGTGTTCAAATGCAACACTCTCAGTTATTATTCATAGAAATCTAATTTCGTATAGATCTCGACAAGGCGAATCGTTTGATACCACCCGAGTGTATCTACGACCAGTGGTTCGCCAGATACACACTCCCCTGCAAACGCGAATTGTAACCATTTTGAGCCCCGAAAGGTCGATTGTGCAAATTCCTCATCAATATAGTGGATTTAGAACTGCACACGTGACGAACACAACTAATAGTTAAACACCCCAGCGGTATCTCTACCACCATCTATATGGTCACAATTTTATCGTAAGAACATATTTTGCTAAAATAGTCGCTTTGGGAGGTTAAGCCCCATAAACTAAATCAAAATACTGTCAACTTCCCCTTGGCAGTCAGAGCAGATCTGGATAAAATCTTCTTGAAGCGTTCTTGAGTCGCATTTTAACACCGGAAGGGAAACGAAACATATGATTGGTACTCAGCTATGAGGAAACGTGCCACTCATGAAAGAAATGAACAAATCAAAATAGGAAATACCTCTATCGTTATAGGCTAATCGAGTTCTTCATCATAGCAAACGTGTCATGGCCGTTACAAATGAGTCAATGGATGGCATGTCAGCAACTTCGTACGTCAGGCGTTACAGTCTTTCAAGACTCGTATTAACGCGAAAGCGTTACTTCGCCATGTTCACAGATTTCTGTCTTCAGACTTTCCGCAGACCGTGTCCGCAGACCGCGTCCGCGAAATCGTGTTCGCAGTAGTTGTGAGTAAATGAGAAGTGGTAGAGGTTAATGAGTGGTGTCAATCGATAGAGGGTGTTGTGTTGTGTATATAATTCGGTTGAGAACAATGAGAACGATGTTTTTAGTAAAGCCAGCATTTGCGTCCATCTGTCTTGTTCTTCTTGTGTTGCTACTGCGCTGTAGTCCTCAGAATATTTAAATGCGATAAGTCGACAGCTAAAGTCAGTCATGGTTGTAGTTTCGATTGCGGTAATGTCGTAGGAACAGGTCTGATAAAGTTGTGTGTTCAGTCTATTGCGGTTGTTGTTTCAAGTCCGAAACTGCCTTGGGTTCGAGTCTAATGACGTTGAGGGTTGAGTCCGATAAGGGGATGTGTTCCACCGAAGCCGTGTTGAGTGATTGGTATTTTGCATTCTCGGCTCGTAAGCAGTTATAATAGCAATCTTAAATTTTTGGTTTGAGTGAAAAGTTAAACGTCATAAATCTTCCAAACGAACATTTTATATTGTCTTTCGGTAGAATATTTTACATAATAAGATTTTAGTTTTTATCACGGAACTCATAAACAATATGTATGTTTCAATATGAGGCTTTCTAAGCATACGTACCGCGTTTCGTCTTCTATGGTGGCGTCGGATCCGCAATGACGCTGGATGGTCACACATTGCACAGGTATGCACGAAGAAATTAAATTTAGTAAGTGAAATGCTTATAGAATCTTTACATCTCACTTTTTCATTCATGTACAAGCAAATGATACAATCAGAATTGCACAAAACGGCGCAAGCAAATAGCTTCCATTCATAATTCATGTAGTAGACCTTTCGCCACATTTGCATGAAGAAAAGCGATGTCACACTAAAGCACGCAAAATGTTTGGAAGCTTTCAATATATTTTTGTCAAAGTCAAATGCAGTTAAGCATCTTATTAATTTGAAAGTAGCGACGCTCTCCTCCGCGCAGCGCTTTAATGCTCTATTCTCGCTCGGCAGCTGCGACTGCTACGCATGACACTTTTCCTCATTGAATCTCACCGGTCTGTCGCAGCGGTCAGTAGAGGCGCGTGTTTAAGGCCAGATCAGAATTCTAATGTTTTAAAACTTATGAAAAGTTGCAGTAGAAGCATTGAAAACTACGAAAGTAATGTTTATTTATGGGTTAGATGTTTCTTAGAGCCGTTTCATTGGAGAATAGTGATACTTATGCTTTAAAGTAAGCTCTATACTCCAGATATTCCGCTACATAATACAATGTTTTACCTTGTACACTTGATTTATTATGGCCTCTGACTTTTCCTGTGTTTGCTTTATAGAGCGTTAACTCTGGTCATCAGGGTAAAACACTGAAAAACGAATCAGAGTGGTACTTTGAACTTCAATGTCAGAGGTCAAAGCGGGACTTAGTCTATTAGCCTACTCTCAGGCTACGTGTCTAAACATCGTATATGTTGCGTGATCAACCATTAATTTGGATCATTGGTTGATAATTATGCTGATAAATTATTTATCCTAAGTACACAATATTTAGTAAATTGCATTTAAACCAAAATGTTCACCACAGCATCGAGTAATACATTGTTTTAAAGCTTAGGTCAAGCTTAATGGCGCTGTGCTAGTTAGCAGTAGACATTACTCTAGTTTAATTCGTTAATTGTGTGTGAAACCAAACTTCAGGCTATTGGACTCAGTTAGGTACCGCTCAAAAACGTGGGAACCGTGCAAATGCTCTTTACTAGTTAGGGAACTATGTATTTAGCGTTAACTGCTTATATGCAGACAAACCCACCTTTCGCGCTATTGTATGGGTTCATTTACCTTCAGAGAGCTTAGATTGAGTGCAATTGAGCTGTGTAAATTATCGGCTAGAATTAATTGGCGTTATTTAGTTAACTGAAGTTAACACTAAACATTGCGCTATAGATGGAAAGCCATGGCCATGTGGAAACGCATAATGGCAGTTGCCAAACTCAGAGATAACTTCAGCAAGAGAACTAACTCTCTAGTACGCTTAACAGAGATGAACTGCTTCAAATTGTTTACTTTCCTTCTGGATGCTCGTTTGCGGTTGGTGTTATTTAGAATGTGCCCGCCTAAAATAAATGGAATGAGTGCATCGTCTGTCTATAAGTCAGCCTTTTAAATTCGAAAATGGCATTTGCGCTGTAGTTTGCATATTTGAATATAATATTTAAAGCTGAATCTGGTCTTCTATGAAATGTAGCTAGAGCATACAGTGATCAGCTAACCCCTCAAGCAGGGTGAAAAAATATATCTTGCCTATAGGTAAAATCTGTAATATGTTACATTGCTAAGAATTGTTGATTACAAAATATTCCCCTATACTATGGCTTAACCACAGTCGTTATAGATTGTTCAAGCTTTGTTGGGGGACAAGGTTCCCAGAAAAAACTAAAACGCAGAATTGCGGTCTTCGAGCAACAGACATCAAAGGGTTCTCCGGACAACTCATAAAAGTCATGATCAAAGGGAAGCGTGTGTCATCACGTAAACACCCCCTGCGTATTGCCCCTATCTCTGACAAAACGAAACAATACTCGTTACTCTCTCATGCTTCAAAAGCATCGTAAGAAGCATCAAAGAATTGAAAACGTAAAAATCTATATGAACTAGCTAACGTACGTTCCTTGCCCGCAATACAGTGTCTTTATTTCGCAATAGGTTTTTAGGGCCAGTATTCATTGTACTTATGTAACCCACACTTTCAAGTACAAGCTGAAAAGACTAGCTCCTCTACAATTCGCTTTTCCATTTTTAGTAAAGCAGAGAAGAGATACAGTATAATTACGACAAATGCAATAAAGAAGCCGTACCTTCCTACATATCGTTGAGAGCAGAAATCACCCTCATAAAGTTTATTTCGGATTGTATAAACTGGACAGCGTGTGAAATGATGTAGCTCGCAGAATGTAGAGCGTGAAGAGGTCAACCTCAATTTTATGCATCTCCCAAATTACGACAAGTACATTAAGCAGCAAGCACGAAGAATAATAAAGTTGGCCGTGGTTTAGCTCTAGTTAATCCTAGCTGAATTGCGAAAAAAAACGGTTGTATGACCACGTTTGTGCGGAAATGAAGAGTCAAATGCATACATTCACACACCGGTGTTAGATCATTTTTATGCCACAACCGGCCGCACACAGAGCACACACTTCAAAAGGGGCTGTTTGTGAAGCGGCGATGAAACTCGCGTGGTCGACGTGTGCTTGCCCACTCTGATTGCAACGTCTGCGCCGACCACCTTCGACATCTCCAGGCTCAACGATTAAACCGGTCAAAGCACTCTTCCTTCTTTTCTAGGTAGCGCGCTCTCCATCCGTCTCTTCTGCCGCCGTCTCCAGTAGGGTTTGTTGCGCTTGCCATTTGTGGCTACGGCATACGAGTGTGGAGCGAAAATTTTGGCTGCAGGTGACCGACTGTTGCATCGTATACAACCAACATTCCGTTGAACGCATAAATATTCACCGGGCTTTTAGGTGGTGGTGGTAAAGGCATTTATTGCGTCTAAATGTGGGGGACACTTAAGCTCCTCCTTGAAGGGTATGACGCGATAGCTTGGGATACCGGCCCACATATAAAGACCCGCTTTAACCAAGCCGCATGAACGTGTCTTAGTGGTATACAGGGCTAAGGTGAATACCAGGGTCCTGGCAGGCTGGGTCTGACATAACCATCTCATATGAAACGAAAGACCCAAGTTGGTAGCTCCTGCCATTTGCGGCTACGACATACGAGCGTACAGAACGAGGCAAACTGGCTGTAGTAGTGCTCTTTTCGAAAAAAAAGCAACGTCATGTACAGCTTTAATACAAGGAATGAGAAAGGTGCAGTACCTCTCAAACAGCCCTGTTCTAAAACTGAACGAAGTTATTTTGAGCAATATTGTAAAGCCACTGCTTTTTGCTCAAGCCGTCACGTTTTCCTCTCGGTATCATAAAACTTTTCATGCCCTTGTTGCAATTATACGCGTAACAACATGGCATATCGCTTGCAGATTGCAAAGAAAGAACTGCGCGAAATATTCGCTCGCTGAGCTCAGGAGTAAAATGTTGGGAAAGAAAGAAAAACACAACCAAAACGCCAGGTCCATGCACGGGCAGCGTCAGGGAGTCCATTCGACGCACAAGAAAGGAGGCGCAGAACCGCCCCTCACGTAAAGGGAGCGCTAAGGGCGAAGAGGAGGCGAGGTGTTGCAAGGCGGCAGCGAAGTTCGGAGGCTGGCACAACTTTCAAACGATCAAAGGACTTTAACTTCAGTCAGCCTACTGCGCCATCTAGGTTCACATAAAATCGTTGTTGCAGAAAAATACTAACATGCTACTGATCTTCAATTGGAAGATTTAGTTATTCACTCAGGCCATGCGTGCTTATATAGTTTATAAATGTCATAGTTTAAACGCAACTTTTCCCATGCAGTATTATATTGCTTAGATATAGGAAACAGCAAGGATAAATCTATCTGAAACAGAATGAGAAATTGTATTATATTGATCAGCGCTGCTAAATGACTTTTGAAATTCAGCCTACATGAGCGTAATGAAACACCAATTAAAGTCTGAGGATAAACTTTGGTATGGGCTATTCCAAAATTTGAAACTTCAATACGTGGTGCTAAGTTAATAGAAATCCGGCAATAGGAAGACCCGAACCTCGCTAATATCCGTTGAATTAATAAATTGCATCATAAAGGAAGCTTTAAGGCATTTTGTAAGTTTTTTTTGCCGGTAAACAATTTAGGCAGTAGATATTATATAATATAAAGCATTTCTTGTCTTTCTGACTGGAAATTTCAGACTGTGATTGCTTCATTGCAAAGGATAGCTCCTGATATATAGCTTAAATTTAAATATACAGAAGTACGTCTTTCTTTCGTGACTACAAGTTATGGTCTGCAGGAACTTGCACTCGCAACTAGACGACATTTGAGTAACGTCTGTAAGCGAAGCACTGTATGGAAAATTGTCTTTTGGTACCACAGGTTCTGAGTTTGTAGTGTTCCAGCACTAGTGTCAAAGAACAAGTTTTTTTTCTTTCTTTTTTTTTTGGAAGCTGACACGAATGATTAAAATGACATTCGTCATCTCTCTATCGACCTTATGTTCCCTTTGTATAACCCCTTCAGGCGCGAATTAAGAATTAAGTAGAAAAAAAATTTAATTTCATTTCAGCATGTTTCTATAAGTCACTGCAA
>JAJIZL010027335.1:59692-145434 GCA_023969395.1 Amblyomma maculatum | reverse complement strand
TCTTAAAGGGCAACTCCGGGGGTTTTTTGACATTCGAATATTCTAATAAAAATTTTACTGTAGATTCTCCTCTTCGTCCTGACGCATTCTACAAAATTTGGGCGCCGTACGATAAGCCGTTCGCGCGCAACTCGACTTTAAAATATGCTGTTTTCATGGCTTAATTTGAGACTATTTCTGCCGGCAACACTGAGTTTCTGACGTCACAAACAGTATACCGGCGTTACTGTCCATTTCCCGCATGATTATGAAATTGTGAGGCTTATATTGAACTACCTCAGACATTTTATGCAATGCTTCATAATTTCCATACTTTATTTTCACCATCCAACGCACGTACGAGTGTTTCTCTAATACTGAGTGTGACGTCACCATTTCGTCACCTGGGACGTCGTTTCTGGCCGTGAAAGCAGTTTCGGTTTCGATTTGTTGTTTTTTCTTTTTAAAAATACTTCTAACTGGAATTTCGAAAAACGGTTTTTTGTGTTCGAGTCAGGACGTGCCGAGGAATGTAATTCAACCAAAAACACAGAATGATGGAAAAACCACCGGAGTTGACCTTTAATATTGGCCTTAGCTTTCGCTGAGCTTTCTTTTAGACAGGAGCGATTTCTTGCAAATTTACCATTTCAGATATATCCTGTAGGCAAACAGCTCCTAGGAGACCATTCAGAATCGCGTTGCCTTTAAAAGAGATAGTCATTCTGAGAGGCGCTCTCCAACTCATGTGGATATACAGTATTCAAGTATACAGTTGAGCCACGCTACAACAAACGCCGCTTAACCAAAACGATTCTTACTCCCCGTCAGCTAGCCGATGCCCATGAACAAAGTTCTTGCCGCAGTGGGCCACTCTTAGCCTTCACTTTAAAAAAGCTTCAGCTGAGTCAGCTTCACATAAAAGATATTTCATTATTAACTAAGCATAACGGCTACCGTCTGTAAATCGTGTAAATCCACGCCACTTACATTCACCGAAAATGAGCCCACTACAGCACTCCTCGACAAACCACTAAAGGAGCGCCCTTTTTGGGTAGTGATGACGCACTTTATTAGCTACCTTGCGACAAGACGCGAGTCTCCTTTGCTGAGTCCGAATCACAGATAGTCCGCAATCATTCCACATTATGCAATCGCAGGTGCAACACGGCACGCAAATACACAATGTTGGCCTAATTTAATCTTGCATCCAGTTGTGCTTTTGTATCTTGTGTGCTTGACAGTGCGCGGCGCGACATAGTGGAAGCTCCTGTCTTTCGAGGTGAAGGCTCGTAGTATCAGCGAGGCTAAATATGGTAGAAAAAAGGAGACATTGAAGCGGAGTTTGGCATCTCCAACAGTACAGTGTCAACAATTTTGAAGTTCCAATTTAGAATTTACAAATTTAATGTTCGACATTGACGACGCGACGTCGGGTGATGAGAGTGGCACCCAAGATACTTATGACTACCTCCCGCACTGGATGTGGTGGACGTTTTGACGCCATTTGCAATTTTATTAGACCCACGACGACGATGTTGTGATGCAGCTGCTAAAAACGTGCGAGCACCACGCCCCGCATTGATACCCAAATGACGCAGGCAAGCGAAGCTGACTGCTTTTTCTTTTGAAATAAATGATGCTTGTGAGCGTGTTGTCGAAAGTGTTTCTGGGCACGCTTCATCAAAATGAAATTTAAACTTCAACGAAATATTTCGCACGACCCGCTTATTCCTTTGTAGCAAGGTTCCACAGTACTCATGGTGACTATGGTTCTGTCTTTGACTCTTTTTAAACACGTGTATTTTCTCGCTGAATCGCGCTCTTATAACACGTGAGATCTTGTACTCTCCTGCCTTGATGAAGTTGCGAACGCATATGCTTAGGTGCAGGCTGCCGCTTGTAGACAGATACCAGTTCCTCGCCAACAGCGCCTATCCTGGTATTCTTATCAATATTAGTCTAGGATTATGGTCTGAGGTATACCAAGCCAGTGATCGTACGAACAATAGCCATTCGTATAACCCATGATGATTCCTTCATCATGCAGTAAGTATGCTTTAGAGTTTGCGATGATTAACGGTTAACGGGCGGATGATTTCCGCGTAGGACACACGTCGCCCCGCGTGACGTCCACTTGTCGTTTATTTATGGTAGTCGAGTCAGTTGGCCGCTCTATATCGAATATAGTAAACTATGCTTTCCGCAGCATGGCGTCTATCACTTACCGATCTTGTGAAAAGCGTTCAATACAATAGACGCAAAGTAGCTCTACTCAGAAAGGTAGCAGATATCAATTAGAACGAGTCGCCTTCCTCAACTTCCTTGCTTGTTGGAAATATGAGCTATATGCCTAGTCATATGAGCCCTCATTGACTTTCGGCTGGTGACTAAGAACGAGCTGCCGTCCTGTTCTGCATTGTGTCACTTAGTGGTGACAAGCCCTGCGGCCACAAAGGAAGACACTGGTTTTGTATTCGAATAAAACTCTTAATTGGGATGACTTTCGCCCGAAAGAACTGAGCGATCGGCGACTGTAGTAACAATCGTGCTTGTCCGACACCAAACTAAAAATGCCCATCGAACCCATCAACGTCCATCAACGTCAAATTTAAATGGGGCGAAGAAACATCCAGATACAGCTGCAAAAGGGGACCACAGCAACCAAGAGCATTGCGGAAACACGTGCGAGACGGCCGGAATCTTTGAGACACAACTCGGCGCAACTTGCGTGACAAAGAAATTCATAAAGCTGCGTCTCGCGGCAGCTATCCTGAAGAAACAAAGAATACAGAACTGAAAATAACGGCTTGAGGGGCTAGTTGGTGCTGCATAATACCCAGAAATGTGGCGCAACAAACACAAACACAAGCGAAGAGACACAACACACGCGCATAGATCTGGGCTATCTGCGTTATAGAGTCAGTGTGATAAACTCGGATGGCTCTATAAAAAAAGAGCAAAAGTCTTTATTGGATTGCTGCATTACTCCCCCCCCCCCCCCCCTTAAAAATCACCGTCCCGATGCTTTAAAAATAAACCCAGAAAGGCAAGCAGTGCACTAGATAATAAATAACTTTAGCATGCCTAATATGGTTTGAGGCGCAGAACATGGACGCAGGCGAGCCCGATGCCTTTGGAATGTTTTAGTGGCAGGGGGGATGACCTGGTAATCAAGCTGTTAAATGCATCGAAGGACTCTATTTGGTCCGAAGTACAGCCGAAAGAGCTTTTCCCTCAGTCCGCGGTGGCGCATCGTCGTCCAAACCCACGCTCAGTTTCCCGGTCTGTACTAAGCGTCGCGTCGCCGCAAGTTGTATCGTAGTGCGTCAGCGTGTTTATCTTTTATGCGCAACAGGGCAAGCCGTCGAGTTTCCTCTGCTCGCTAAAGGTAGGCAGTGACTTCCAGGTTCTCTTCCTCGGTTACGTGCAGCGGCATTGCGTCTAGCGTCATTTTGGGCTCCCTGCCGTACAGAAGCTTGACCGTTGTCGTTCTAGTCGTCTCCTGGAAGGTCGTGTTATAGGCGAAGATCACGTACGGCAGGATGGCGTTCCAGGCCTTGTATTGGGAGTCAACGTACATGGTGATCAAGTCTGCGTTTCGCTTTGTTAAGGTGCTCCGTAAGTCCATTGGTCTAGGGATGGTAGGTTGTTGTCCTCCGCTGACTCGTTTGACTGTAGTGCATGATGGCCTTCGTACGCTCCGCCGCAAATGCACTTCCTCTGTCTGTGATAAGCGCTTCAGGAGCGCCGTGTCGCAGAAGAATTTGTTCGACAATAAACTTAGCAACTTCTGCTTCAGTACCATTAGGTAAGGCTTTCGCTTCGGCAAAGCGGGTCATGTAATTGGTTGCCATGCCACGATAATTCATTAGTTTGCCACTAATTAGGTTCAAAAAGCGCCGAGGAGATCCATCCCAATTTGTTGAAAGGCCTTAATCGGGAGTGGTATTGCATTGAATAGGCCAGCTGGTCTCATTAGGGGTATCTTGCGACGCTGAAGCTCACGGACCGTTTGGACAAAATGAGAAACGCCGGTAGGCAACCGTGGTCAGAAATCTTTCCCCTATATCGCGGGTATGTACGCGCTAACCCGAGATACCCAGCTGTCGGCTCATCGTGCATCGCCTGAAGAATCTCCTGTCTGAGGTTTCTGCGCACGACGAGAGGCTCCGCGGTTCTGTTGGCTGCGAAATTATTCTTCATGGCGACGTCATTGTTTAAGGCGAATGACGATAAATGACGCCTGAGCACAGCAGAAGCACAAGCGATCTTTTCTTCCAGCTAATCTGCCAGGTCTTTCAATTCAGTGCCCGAGCGTTGCTGCTGTGCAGACTGCTGGCGATTACGGGTCCATCGTTTTTCGTCGGCGGCGAGTCAACGGCGGCTCGTGAAAAGCAGTCTGCATAGGAATGCTTGCGGCCGGGCATACAGCCTTTATCAAACGTTTACAGCCCAGAGGGTTTGCTTTTAAGCCGTATAATATGACTCCTGTAGTAATCTTGGAAGTCCTAGTCATTGGAGAGGAGAGGACGAAAAATCTTTTGCCTTCAGCAAGTATCGAAAACTTGGAATGCATTACGAGCCACATAGTATCGTTCAGAAGTAGACGTCTTGGGCTGTAAACTTTTGATAAAGGCTGTAAATATGACTGTTATGTCGAATTTTTGAGGCCGCAGCCTCTATCGCGCAAGGCGGCAGGAGGGATCTTTTAAGTTGGCTAGCTAACACAGAGTATGGCAATCACTCACAACCCTGAATGGTCGTCCGTACAACTAGGGTGAAATTTTGATGTTGCCCAAGTGATGGCATAAGATTCTTACTCCGTCACGAAATATTTGACTTCAGTTTTCGACAGGGAAAGACTAGAGTACGCGATTTTTCCTGTTCACCAATTTTCTAAACGAGAACGGCGTCCGAGCCAACGCTGTTTGCATCGGCATATATTCCTGTCTCAGCGTTTTCGTCGAAGTGTCAGAGGAGAGCAGGGGACTGTAAGCTGCGCTTAAGTGCCTTGAGAGCTGCCGCTTGCGGTGTTATCAAATAAAATCCTCAGTAACTTGTGCACGTTGCGTCAACAGTTCGGCAATGAGCGAAAAGGCAGTGACAAATCGGTAGTAGTAAATGCACAGCCCAAGGAATCTGCGCCCAACTTTCCTGTTGAGAAGCGGTGGAAACTGCGATCGCAGGTGTTTCTCCGGGTCTGGGCAAACCCAATCCTTGCTAACGATGTGACATAGGAATTGCAGTTGCTCGCAGATGAAGTGCGGCTTTTCTGATTCCAACGATAGCCCTGATGTCTTGATCGCTTCCACCATATGTTGCAGCCTTTTCATGTTGTCTTCGAAGCTTGACGAGAAGAAAATGTCATTATCCAAGTACACCAGATAAATCGACTACTTCACGCCCAACAGCACAGTGTACATTACCGTTTAAATGTGGATGGTGTGGAGCAGAGGCGAAATGGCATCACCATAATCTCGAACATGCCATCCGGCGTAGAATGGGGTCTTGTCACGATTTCTCTCGTCGACCTCAACTTGCCAATCGCCGCTCTTCAGTTCCAATGATTGGAAGTATATTGCAATACAAAGCCGGTCCAATGTGTATTCGATGCGCGGGAGGGGGCAGACATCCTTCTTCGTTATACTGTTTGAAGGCGGTAATCGACGCACAGAAGAAGTGTCCCGTCTTTCTTCTTCAGGAACATAACTCGTGCCCCACAGGAGCTCTTTGATGGCTGGATGACGTAATCACAAAACATGACATCGACTAGCTCTCGGAAAGCTTGGCGTTTTCGCGTAGATAATTGATAAAGGCTCTGAAGAAGAGGTCGGCTGTGTTCGTCAGTGATAATGCGGTGCTTTGCAATGTATTTTGTTGCACCTTCGACGCTGACGAAAAGCACTTAATATAGCTTTTAAGAATACTCCGAATCATGTCTTGGCTGCGCCGGAGTAATGCTGTAATGACATCGAACGTGGGCAGATTTTCTCGGGTCGGTGCATTGTCTGCGGGCTGGTCGGGTAGGGCGAATACATCTGGGATGTTCGCTAGTGGGTCGAAGAATGCGATCGAAAAATGCGATTCAAGAAGGCTGTAGAGTCGCGTCCCTGCTTCTAAGGTCCTTTCAATATTCGATGCTTCCTGGCAGAATTCTTCAACACTTTTGGCGGCTGGTAAAGTCGACCTGCAAATAGCTGATCTTTCACACCGCGCATCAACATATTTACCTTGGTTTCCTCTGTCATGTCGGGATCTGCGCGGTCGAACAGGTGCTGCATGTCCTCAAAGTTTGCCAGGATTCGCTAACTTGGGAGCTGAATTTGTACTGGAGAGCCTTGACTCTTTCTTCGCAGCTTTAACCTGGAACAGCCGTCAAAATCTTCGTTTTGAATGTCTCTCAGTCCTTCAAAGCAGTCTCATTATTTTTGAGCCAGTTCGTGGAGCTCCTTTGAAGAGCAAAGTAGACTAGCCTGATTTTCATAGCGTCAGTCCAGCCATCGAATGATGTCACGCGGTCGAAAAGACCTATCCAGACTTCTGCATCCTCATTGGGCAGTCCTTATAAGATGGGGTCCCTGGGGCTGCATACAGATGTCCACTGCAGTCAGCTGAGAAATAGTTGACGTTAGAACCTTCTTCCGTGGTCGAACGGGGTCCGGCAGCAGACCGTGTTCAGGCTGGAGCCCTCGGTGGCCTATACGTCAGTCCCCCATGACGACAGGATTGATGCCGATGTGTTTCCTTGATCAGGTAAGCCAAATCCTAATAGGCAGTACCTCCACGAGATGCACCTAATGATGGCAAGCCCGGTAGCCACAAACCAGAACATTGGCTTTGCAATAAAAGAAACTTTTTACTGGGCGCCCCAAAAACTGAGAATTAGACGGCGGCGATAACTATCGTGTTCGTCGGTCGTCGAACTAAGAATACCCGGCGAGCCTCTCAATGCTAAATTTAAAGGAGGCGAAGAAACAACTAGATAAAGCCGCAAACGGGGAGTAGCACAACTAGGACATAGCGGAAACTTACGCGAGTGGCCGCAATCTTCGAGACGCATATCGGCGCATCTTTCTCGACAAAAGCATATAAAGGTTCGTCTTGCAACAACAACCATGAAAAAAAAGAATGCAAAATTGATCCGTGTGCCGGAGTCAGAGGGATAAGGCTCAGAGTGATACACTGCTCCTGACAACCGCTGCAGGCAATAGAACGACACATGTCCACTCACAAGCCTCTCCGCCGAGGTGATTGGGGCTTGGACGCAACCGCTTTATCCGGGCGAGAGAGCGCGTGGCGAGGAACGTCATTTTAAAGCCAACATTTACTAGCCTAGCGCCTCCGATTTTTCCTGTGTCGGCACGACTGACTTCAAAACCATGCTTCTGACCACGAGACATACTAGTTCGGTAGGTGCATATGATTCATTTGATTGCTGGCACACTGCGTGAATCGCTCGCTCAGCAGATGCATCTGACCAAGTGACTCTCTATGCACCTGATATAAGCATGAACCCTACTCGGTGCTTCGCAGAGCTGTATTAGAGGCGGTTGTAAGTTCTTGTCGTTGGAAGGTGCCAGGTCGAATCTGTCCCATATGTGAAAGCTGTAGGCTGGGATCAATCTTTCCAACAGTAAATGATAAACTGAAGTGGAAAGAGAAGTGCGTCTTGAGAGACAAGTAAAACGTGGCAATGACACAGTGGGGCACCGATTTGGATCTAATGTTTTATATGGTCTCACTTGGATGACACCTGCAATTTTAGGACGTTTAAACTGTGGGGAATTGCGTCCCCACAGTTCGCCGATCATAGCACAGTATTTCCTTGAATCCCCACAACAGACAAAGAACTAGCAAGTGTAAAAGAATGAAGTTTTGCCAAGATTTGAAAAATAAAATATTAACAGAAGCTAAACTGTGTCCAAATATTATTACCAAACGGTAGCTTCGTATTCACCGGTTGACCCCAGTTGAACCTCAGGTAGTTTAGTTGTGCAGTTTTAACTTAGCCAGTTGATGTCCAAGCTTTTGCTTACATAAGTAGAATTAACTGAGCTCAGCTGCAATAAAGTTTCGCCTTTAAGCGCCGACGTTTTCTGAGTTTAGGGGACAGTGAGGAGGGTCATTTTCGTAGCCCATATGTTTGTGCTAATTATGCTAGGCCTAAATATTTTTGCGTTCCGGATATAATATACGGGATGGCTACAGCTCGTGCACGTTTTTCTGTCTTTAGTAATCGCTTTTTGATTGGTTCTTACAGTATATTTTCATGTGTGGCAAAATATATCTCTAAGTAGGACATGACTCCTGGCTATGCCTTGCTTATAACCCATTTATTTACCTGCAAGCCTTGCATTCTGCTGACGGAACTTTTCATTTTCTTTTGCATTCATGGTGAGCTGTTTACAGCGACAGTATGCGGTGTGCGTTAAGAGTTTTGTCTCTCAACCCAATCGTCATTACGTGTTTCACAGAACTTCTCTAGAAAAAATTTCCAAAGCAGGCTATGTAGGGTATGTATATTCTTGTTCTGTGGTGTGAAACCAAAGAACAAGACCAAGGAATATGCTTCTCAGCATCACCGTGCTAGGGAAGTCTTTCGAAAACTGGTCATTCATTAGAGAAAAAGAGTAATAATATATATTGCATATTCAAAATACCACACCTAGAACCACACAATATTTCAACCGTATTGTATAATATGGACAAAACCTGTATCAAATTAAACAAAAATAAATGCAGGAAAGGACACTTACATTGTAAGAAATACGCAGACTGACGTGGTCGTAAAGCTTAATAAAAAGTCGATCATCTCCGCCGTCTCTCTGCGTGAAGAAAAATATATCCATAATGAGAATAAAATTTTGTTCTGCATTTTATTTATATGGGTTCATTATTATACCTCCAGGCCCCTGCGAGTTTGGTTTGCTACATATTGGATGTGCAGTATACCAATTAGGCATCAAGCTCTAAGTGGTAAAAATATTTGATACCTAAGCATTCCACGTAAAATCAAACGATAAGTCCCTGTGACAGGCCATATTATAGGCCCTAGTATTGAGATCTCAAGCTTAAAAGTTTCAACAACGATAAGGGGGAGGGAGCTTTTTCAAATGAGCGTCCAGTGGCGATGATTTCGTAAGCCGCGCCAAGTGGCCTGCATTTTAAGTCTCGGAGAACTCTCGCGGTCTTGCCGAAGTCCGCGAGCGTACGGCAGGTTCTGACTGGCGCCAACAGTCTCCTATTTTTCAAGCGAGGGAGATGTGTCCTGATTTACGGAGGCGGATCCTCCGCTAAGTCCGAAAATATGCAGTCTAAAGAAGCAGCCTCGCCGCACCCTCACAGTTTGCAGCACAGTGGTTTTGTTTCACGACCTATGGATCGTAGGGTAACGTCTTCACGCAGCCCGATTTTCATGCATGCGGCACGCGAGGGTTTCGAGAATTTTCGCCGCCTGGAGTTATTCTTTTAGAGTTCAGAGATTCGATACAATACACAACGGCCTTTTTTAGTGCGAAATCATTACTTCGCTATGTTCACAGATTTCTGTCCGCAGACCGTAACGGCAGACCGTGTCCGCTGGCCGTGTCCGCAGGCAGTGTCCGTAGGCTGTATTCGCAGAACGTCTCCGCAAAATCGTGTCCGCAGTGGTTGTAATTGAGAAGTGGTAGAGGTTAATGAGTGATGTCAATCGATAGAAAGTGACGTAATGTTGTTCCGGAATAAATAATCAGGCCAATAAATTAATTATGTAAATAATTACAAAAACTGGTTCACAGGAAAGCCGAAGTACCTGCCACAATTGTTCTGTGGACGCCTGAACCGCGCGTGAGGGAAGGGACGAAGGTGGAAGTGAAAGCGGGAAGAGAGAAAGGGATGCCGTAGTGGATATGACGTCAAGAATGTGACGTCACGCAACCGGAAGTAGAGCCGAAAAAAAGGGGCATAAGAAGAGATTGGTGCGCAATTTGAAAGTACCACAGACTAAAATGAGAAAACAAGAAGTGAATTAAGCAACCAGAAGCAACCAACAGCAGCATCCGTACTTTCGCATTACTCCAATGCAGATTCTGCAGGCTTTAATTCTTTCTCATCCATCAAAAAGCGTCCGCCGTTTTAACGATGTGGTCCGGCGTTTTTGACTTCAATAAATGAGCGCCCTAAACCACTGAATCTCTGAGCCGCGACCGCTAAAATTTTAGTTTGCCTAGTATGAACAGCAGCAATGGATCATTTGTCAAATGTTACTTTGGCATTCAAAGCTTGCCTATTAAAACTTTTTCATGATTTTTATTATTAAGCTCAAAGGACATGAGAAGCAAATAAAGAACGCTTTAGATTCTTTCAGTGCCTTTAAGAAGTCTAATGGCACTCTTAAATGAAGGAGCGGCTTGTTTACATAATCAAGGTTATGAATTGATATCTCGGCTTTGCCAACCTCATATCAAATTTGATGAGCAATACTCTACCATATTGGACTGAAACCCCAGCACTGGACCGGGCGGCGCTATTGCAGACCGAGGGGAGCAAGTGAGATCACGTTATTCCGCTTACTGGTGCTTAAGCAGGCGCTGGATTGAATGTTTGTGTTTTAAATGCATTTTAAAAATTATCTGAGGTTGAATTCTAAAACACTCAAGCCATTCTTATCCGTACGAAGGACAGAAAGGTGAAAGTTAAGGATGAAATAATTTTAGACGGCGAAGTGGTAAGCATTGTTAATGAAATTAATACCCTTGGCGTAAAATTTTAAGACACCCTTAAGTGGAACAAGCACGTGGAGGAACTGCGCAACAAACTCAATAAGATTTGCGGCATACTTAATAGACACCGCCATTTTTTACCAACAGCTGTTAAACGTCTAATTTATACCGCACTATTTGCATTGACACTTAACTACTTGCATTTAGTCTGGCCACCCACATCAAAAGAAAATATAATGAAACTAAAAGTCTGTCAGAAGCGCGCCTTGCGTGCCATTGCAAATATTCCTTGTCATGAACATAGATCTTATTATTTCTTTCAGTACAAGCTTCTCACTATTTAAGAGCACCTTCCGACTAGCATGCACATATCGCTCGTCAGTTTTGGCCCGTAATGACATCATCCTAAATTCAATAAACCTTCGCATGTGCACTTACGTCTACAATACACGTCAAAATGACGTGTATGTGTTGCCTCTGTGCGGCACAGATGATGGTCACCAGTCAATTTCTTATCATGCTGCTGCTCTTCTAAATACCCTAGCGCTTATCGGTATAAACCCAAAACTCATGCTAGTACGGTCAATTCATGCATATTTCCTTATGAGCAGCATCTTGCGATTTCTTGCGTATTGCGCTTTTTTACTCCTTTTTTATGCCAACATTAGATCACGCTTATTTTGATGCCACGCTTCAAGATTTTCCAGAATTATTGCAAAAATATTATAGGTATGTCAGCTGATTTTTTCTCAAACTTAACGTTTCTTTTTATTCTTATCATGCTTAGAATACAGTGTGTTTTATAATGACTATAGTTCCAATGTATTTTGAATTCATTCTTTTCAGGTGCAGTGTTTCTGTTCTGTAATATGTTGGTATCTGTACATGAAGTGTAGTGTACAAGTTTAACTCAGTATGATGTTTTATGTATTATGCTAGAACTGCTGCCGAACTGTACATAGAGGGAGCCGGGCTTTGTCCAGCAGCACGTAAGCGGCTTTTACCCGTCACCCTCTTTCCTCCTCGAGAGAACAAACAAAATTTAGATTGATTGGTTCAAATGTCGCGGTTTTCTCTTCAGTTTTTCTTTGCAACGTACGCCAGCATCCCACACTTTCTTCTTAAGTCCTAGCTGTTGTTGCTTCAGTTTATTTCAATGTTGACATTGTTTGTTACTGCTCCGTATACGCGAGCAGATATGGTGTACGCTGCCATTTCTTCGCAAAAATTGTGTAAAGAAGTGAGCTGTCAATCTTGTGTGTGAAACTTGTGTTTAATCGAGCAAGATTTTATCGATATGGAGTTGGAGAGTTCCGTGAGTTGCTGCCGAAGGACTGGCACTAATTACATTTTATGTTGCGTTTATTATTTGTGAAGCTAACGAAGTCTGATTACCTACCCAGACCAAAGAACATTCGCCTGAAAGTGGGGACGTGTCAAATTTCTTTTCGATAAAGGCATATCGATGCCCAAAACTAAACGTGTCTACTGCCACAAGCAGCGGTACGCCTTGTGACTCGCCTAATGCAACTTCAGCGGGAACTTCAAATGACCCAGAAAGCAAATAACCGTGAGGACCATAGTCTTCTCACTTAAGGACCGACAAAACCGAGCGGAAAAACGAACACCCAACCGAAGCTCTAGTGGCTATGTTTGCGGTCAGTGAGCAAGAAGGAACACATCGTTGCACAGTTTTTTTAACGAATTCTCCGCATCATCCCCACTGTAAAACTTCACTATCCAAAGGTCAGCCGAATATGGCGCCGCTTCTGCCTGCCCTGTACAAAGTGCACCGCAACTGTCACCACCTGAGAGCTCCGTTCCTCTGGCAGAGAAATATAATTACCAAGCAAAGAAGACAGGTAGCAGTGCCGCACGTAATTTTTCAAAATGATTACGGTGATTTTTGACCGGTTATTTCTAGCTGGATCTGTCGCACATTCGCTTTCTTTAACATCAGAGATAACAACACTGCAGGTTTGCGACGTCCTAGTCGCAGTTCAACTTTACAGTCTACGCTTCGACAGCTCACGGGCTCCGTGAAATCTGTTCTTGCCGAACGCAGTTGGCGTAATACCTCAAATAGTCTTCAACAACTGTAGTGCATATGAGAGAAATAAATACATTCAGCATTAACCCGCCCCTAAACGACCTAGGAAAGCACCACACAGCAGCAGTGGAACGCATGCTATCCCACTCAGCGCTGGCAAGAGATGGCGCCACGGTATGTCATCGTGCCCAATAGATCACCGTTAGGCTTACTAATTGGTCTGCATTTTCTAGAATAGTAATTTAAGGATCCCATCCCAAGAGAAAGCTGAAAAGCACCGTGTATGGTTCATATTCGTATATACGAGACACATCGGTGCTTTCTTTCTCTGGGCATTATATTCGTACTATGCTCATGGTCTTAGACTTTCATTATAGCCAAAACATTAATTGTCAAATCTTTGGCGCAGTAAAGATTTAAGTTATTTTGTAACATTGACCCCATTCTAACACAATGCCATGCCATTATTGTTGTCCAACCGTCATGTCGGCAGCATTTAAAAAACCTGGTCTAAAGTTTAGTTTGGTATTAGAGACCATAATAAACATCGTGTACAATTTTATAACGCAGTAGGCGTACCGGAATATTGCACGGCGTGCTTTGATTCGGAAAATCCTTTATGGGTCAGTGCCTCTGCTTTCTATACAAAAAAGCGACAGTAAGCTAGAAAATCTGCATACCTATAAAACACCATGAATAAGTTTAAAAAAGAAAAAAAAGGAAAACTACAAAACTAGAATTGTATACATGCCGGTGTTGGAACTGTGGTCTTTCCGCACACGACAAAGTACTCTAACCACTGCTTCAGAACGAGGTTTGTTTTCTTAAACACTGTATCTATTTCACAATAAATACGCTACATATTATGGCCTGTTTAGGGAGGTTTTACGAAACGCCAGAAAAGACAACAAAGAGAGTAACAAACTACTAGATAACAGAAAAGGTCTTGAACACGTTGAAGTGCTCTACCTTAGTCAAAGTTCATTGTTTTCTTTATTTCGTAATTACCATTAAGAATATAGTTTGTTAAAAGTATGGCTGTCCTGAAACACGCAATCAGGTTTCTGACTTTGGACAGTATAGCCTGCTTACAGATAAACCCTTGTTTTTGAATGAAATGCCCTTGATGAGCGAGCATCCACGACTGGTTGTCTTACAGGCATTCTCATTTTTTATACACAATGAAGAGAAAGCTAAATGAATAATTCGTATGACCAACCCGCTTGATTATGGATAATGGACAACCGCATATCATGATGCGTGATGGACATCTCCTTTTTACAGTCCCATACAAATTTTACCCGATAAGAACTGCATCTCAGCACTAACAAAAATAAGGTCTATGGTTCCAGTTTATGAAAAATCAAGCACTTCATCAACCACGCGTCAAAGCCTTTTTACTTCAGCCTTGCTTTACCAGGTGATATACGATTGTCTAAAAGAAAGCTGAAACCTATTGTGGACGACCCTACTAGCATCTTTCATACTTCTAACATATTCTTAGTTTTTCTCCCCCGTGTAACGATCGATACATAGGCCCTGGCAAAATAACACACGTACTTTCTTGTGCAGGTTATTTTGTTTTAGAGCACCGAGGTATTCTAGTTAATTGTCAGTTTTAAAATGTTAAAACAAGCTTCAACATGCTGAAAAACAGTCAGCCATTTTTTTGGTATTACACTAGATCAAAAAAGTCGAGTATGTAACGACACAAACTTTGGAAACCCCGTGCACAAAAAAATCGCTTTATGTCACAACATAAGCTTGTACACGTTGTGGAGAAACAAAATGGGACCAGAAAGAGTCCAGGTATCACTTAGGCAAAAGATTTGTATGAATTGTTTTATCCCAAACAGAAATTCAAACAAAAACCGCTAGCAATGTGTAAATTTTCTGCAAAGTAAACATTGGCACCGGTAGCATCTGTAACACAGAGCAGATTTTTGCAACAATCAAATAATTGCGTCAGTTGAACACCGAACAGTGATACATAAAGGAGGAGGAGGAAGATGAGGAAGAAAGGCAGGGAGAGTAACCCGTAACAGCGATAAATGAAAACTATCTCACATCGTTACTTCCGAATGCACATGCTAGCAGTAATCACTCTAGTAACCTTTCTAGTCTTGTGCCACCTTGCAGGTGCAAGAGGTGATGAAATAATCCCCAACAGGGGAGGGAGGTGAGTTCACCGAGACTGCGTGCGAAGCCCCACATATTTGTTCTAGATAACTAGATAACAAAAAATGGCCGCTACTTCAGCGCATGACAATATCTTTACTTTGTCTACCAAAAATCTAGATGCTCGTATGCTTTCATTGTGAACTAGGTTTGAACAAAATGGATCTATGTGGCTGGCAAATAATTGAGAAGAAAGTGTACATCATGTCTAACAGGCGATCTTATTTGAAGCCTTCCTGTCGCCTGCTTACTAACCATGATGTTGGTGAGGTTTAACAGCCGAGAGTGACTCAGGACATGAGGAACACTTTTGGGCAGGACTCCGAAAATCTCATCTTCCTGGGGTATTTAATGTGGAGTTAGAGTAAATGACGACCAGGTCACGGCCAATTAGATGTAGCGAGTCTAGCAGTTTGGAACTTAGGAGAGACGAAACCCGCTAAGTGCGACTCGAAGTCAATGTTCTGCTGGAAAACAGCATCAATGGCTACGCTGGCAGCATTCTCCGATATTCGAGTGGCACGGAGGTCCTAGGGTGGATGTGAAGAATCGAACTGGCGAGGGCTTGGTTTGCAACCGTGTACGCAGCCAGAGCTTCGGGAGGCAAGGAAATTCCGTAAAAATATTTGATTGTACGAAAAAGGTTGCTCAGTGGTGAAGTAGTACGGCGCAATGCAAGAAAAAGCGTTGGGAAAATTGACTAGGCCTAGGAACTCGCGGAGCTTCCATAGGCTAGTGGGTGCTAGAAAGTCTAACAACCTGGACGTGGGAAGGCAATCGACGAATTCCCTTCGCCAAGATATGGTGCCTAAAGAACTAAAGCTCAGAAGAGCCGAAAGCTCATTTCTTGGCCTTATTAACATATGTCATAAGACTAATACCAAGTCTTAGAGGCATTGAAAACGTCCCCAGAGGAGACGCGAGCCAAAGGGTGAGAATGGGTAATAATTTAGTCATAGTTGGCGTAAAACCTGGTGTCTAAACCAGGTCGGTAATGGAGAGGCCTTCGTGTATCTTTTGTCGTTTAGCTTAGGTGCGTCTGTGCATTTCGTTTCTTGGGTCAGCATAGGTATGAAACTGTTTGTCGCACTCATACTTCGTTCTAGGACGCTTTTTCAAGCATTGAATAGTCCAGCAGTTGCCACTGCAACTTTTGAACAGCTGAATTCAGACATTCCTGCCAGCTTTGGGTAGGAGTCGTACTGTACGCGATGACTCCGCGAGCCGGTACCCTAAGTCTTATTTATTTATTACAGAGTCCTGCAGCGTCCGAAAGCAAGATTGCAGGGGGGGGGGGACATGGCAAACAACATTGCTAGTAAGGCCAGAAGTACAATAAATATACATAAAAATAACGAAAATAACACGACACAAGTAATATTGCAGAATGAAAAACATGCAAAGAAAGGGGGCAACTGCGCGACAAATAAAGTGATGAAAACACTCAACAACAAAGTGATGAAGAAAACATTGTGGAATATGGGCGTTGCGGTGCTTTGTATGATGTAAGTGGTAGATTTGGTCTGAATTTTGCCATATCTGGTACAAGTAGCCCTCATAGCTCACATTATTTATTGAATACATTTTCGACCTGGTGTTTTTCAGTTTATTTCTGAAAGCGTTTTGTGTATTTTGACCAAAGATCAATTTTTATTTGACACTGATACTTTATACTGCAGCCGTTTTCTGAGCAGTGTATTTACTTAGAATGAAACGCATCTAAAGATCTGCAAAACTTCACACATTAGTATATGATAACATTTAGTTATGTGGCATAATTTTTCACACACTCTTAACATCGTGGTCAGTGCAGAAGAGTTTTTAACGTTCCAGATTGAAATAGCCTAGAGATTTTTGCTTTTAAGAAAGTAGGACAAGCAGTTTTATAGACGTTTCTCCTTGCACCTTTTGCCTGTGATGTTTAGTGCTGTTGCAATAAGATTTGTTGCAAACATTCTCTCCAAATACATTTAACCTTGTGCGACCCAAATATTTATAGTCAGGATGCTTTGTTTGCCCTTTCGGTCAGTGCTCAGCCAGTGACACTAAGTATGCGGTGCTAAGGAAATGCAGTGTGGGTATTGAGCAGCAACTGCAGAATAATGTATTTAAGAAACAGTTGACACCAAGCTTCTCACATACTTCCATTGCACTAGTTTTCCATTAGCTGAAACAATAATAACAGATTGGCAGCACGTTCGAAAGAATTGCCTAAAATCAAGCATGAGTATACCTTTGACCTAGATTGCCGTATATAAATCGGGAAGATGTAAATGGTAAACATCCCATAGAGAGCTGATTTAAATCTTTTTCATATGCCTAATTATGAACATTTCTTTACCTAATGAGATGTGTTTATTATAAACTCATATTTTGAAAAGGTTTCCAGGAGTTTTGTTTTAATGCAATCGTACAGTGAGAATTTGTTTACTGCAAGCAACACAGTATGGGTCGGGACTGCAGACATGTTTTGCATGAAGCCTGTTCAAGACGAACATTCAGCAGAGATATCTGCAGTTACAAAGGGTTCACACAAATGTGTGTTTACCCACATGAAGAAACCAAGAAATGTACGCACATCAAACTTGTCTTGCGGAGTAACAGCATCCTTTGCTTCCTTATGTTTTCCGCGCCGTATTTTCAGGCACTGAATCTTTTTTTCGAAATTCCTTTTTGTTGTCTTTGTCCACTCGTTGGCTCCGGGTCTTCGAATCCACACTCGACCTGCAGACGCGGCCCATATCAAATGAGCAAGAAACTTTCATGGAGGTATTCATTCAGTGTTTACGAACACCGCCTTTCAGTAAAACGGCGACGTTGGTGTTTAACATTTTCTGACTGACCCAATTCAAAATGTACCAGACAAATAATAAAAAAATGAGCTGAATGAACACGAAAACAAGACCACATTACAAAGTTATGCTGCGGGACATTTTATTACTGTGAAGAAGACTAATAAACCTATTTCATAGTAATATTGCGACACTGCCCTAATAATGATGCAAACAGGAATTCTGTAATAATATGACAAAATGAAATATTGATGCAAGAGAACGCACATATAATTAAATACTAGAAGTGGTAATCAGAATACGGGCAAACATTATTAAAATGCCGAACAAGGATATTCATATATAGTTGGAATCAGGAATTACAGTGTCCTGCTTTTTCTTGGGAGAGGGGGGAGCAATATGATGACAAGGAGAAAGAGAGACTGGTTAACATGGGTCAGCCCTAGCTTGTGTATGCTGTATCAAAGTCCAATTGTTCGCACTGTATGTAAAATTTAGATTCCACTCCTTTACCACCGTCACCCCTTCCAGCTGACAACCAAATCGGTACCGCCCATGAGGGCACCACTGACTAACAACCCTTTAACAAGACGAAATAAATTCATCATGCTAGCCTGAGTAGCAAAATAGACCCTCACTCTGTGTACAGAGGACGTGGACGTGACGCCTGTGTAATCTACTGTCAGCGCTTGTTCAAAGTACAATGTGCGAGGTTTGATGGTGGAGAAAGAGACGGAAGAATAAAGAACGTGTGCGTCAATTAATGCCGAGACTTGATCGCGAATCTGCTCAAAATTATCTGTTGTACCTTTTGGCAGTGCCTCAGTGTAAGGAGATCTTTTAATGCGTTAGGGCTAAAGGCCCCTTTCACAGAAAATCCGTCATCGGCGCTGGCGCTGGGAGCGAAAAATTACGGTTATTGCAATGGAAGGCGTCATCTGGCAGTTAATTCCACGCACTGACTGGGTCTAAGGTTGACTGATGCTATGTTTGACAGGAGCTACAAACTCGGGCATCTCCATTCGTATGGGAGGGTGACATCAAAATAAGCCTGTGAGGATATTTTAATTCAGGTTAGCCGCAAGCTACACAGGCAAATTTATATAGCTTTGTTGAAACGTGGCTTAGTATATGGGCTGGTAGCCTGCGCCATTGCTGCATACCTTTAATGGCGGGCCATAAGTGGTCCACCTAACCTTTTCCTTATCTCCACTTGTCTGCCCATGTGCGAGGTCTGGTAAGATATCAGAGTTATTTCCTTTTCCTCTTGAAAACACATATTCGTTCCCAACTTCGTGTCACGCTAACTACCATTAGCTTCCTTTGCATTCCGTCTCCTTTTGACACTAATTCAGGTTTCTTAATTATTATAAGCTGGCTTGTTGAGCTGGGGCTGGTTATCAGTCATCACTAGTTTTTTCATTGAGATACGTAGGAAGGAAGTTCCAAGAGCTATGCGCTGTAGACACCGAAATATTTACACTGAAAGGCGTCGTTTTTGATACCCACTATCTGAACAGCTATGAAACGTTTCGCAATTAGTAATATACGCTGTCTGGAGAAGCATAGTCAGCATGTGTCAAAATAAAAGGGGTAGGTATGCTCCGAACGTAAGCTTGTGATGCAATATTGTACTGCACTACCCGAAATATAAATCCTCGCTTTAAGGAATCAGGTTGAACGAGCTCGCGTAGCCTAGGAGCAGCGTGCTTGACTACACATCGAATAGCAATGAACGTAGGACGCATATTCCACCTTTCCGTTTCAAATTGGCAACTCTAGTTTAGAGCTCCTTCCAACATGGTCATATAACGTCGTCTAATTAGGTCGCAAAAACTATCGTATACTCAGAGGTCAGCTATGTTAGCGGCCAAATACCACCTGGTAGCTCTGTGGCCTGGCATTTAGCTCACAACGCCGTTGCCGGATCTTTAGGCGCAACGTCCTCTTTACGTATATCAACCCAGGCTATTACGAGCCCTCTATGAAGCCTAGCAACCTCATTGATTTAGAACTTGTCTTTCACAGGAGATGATTTGAACGTGCAAACAGCGAGACACTTGGACCGCTAGTTCAAGGCATAGCAGCATTTAAAAATCACACTGATGACTCGGGCATATACCTGTTTTTTTGAAACCCCAGCTTAAAGATCTCTACTCTCAAAAACTTCAATGGGTATCTTTTAGCAGGCGGGAGCTTGCTGGATGACAAAACAGCGATCTTTACAATCACGATTCGATAGAAGACAGCCTTGGGAAATGAATATTATTCAGCTGTCTGTCTTTACTTGCCAGGTGGCAATCATTCAGAAGTTGAAACTCCGTTTTATTCTTCCAGCTTCCAAAAGGTAGGGGCTTGCCACTGGCCGGTGCTAGATGGAATGACAGGAGACGAGCACCGAAACCTTCGCACTTACGGTCGAAGCAAGGCAGGGTCTAAAAAGTTTAAGCATGCCTCTGGCGGCGATTACTAAGCCGACTGCATAGGCTCCTGCAATGAAATCCACGATACATGTTTGCGGCTTACAAAAGTTACGAGTATCTTTTTTCCATGTAGTACCAATCAGGAAACTAACAACGAAGCGCTTGCACCCTCTTTTAAAAGCATTGCAAAATCGATAAACAAGATCACTCTTGTGGCGAGCTGTAGTTGGCAGGTGCAAATACCCCGTCCCTTGTAACACCCATTTGAGGTTTCGCGCATCGAGAAGTTGTGGCATGCCGGGAAAAGTAGAGATTAGCAGGAGGCAAGCGTCAATGCCTTAGTACCGGTAGTCAGCAGCGTGGAATGTTTGAATATTAAGATAATGTATCTGGCGGCTGTAGTGGCCGGTGACAACTCCCCGGAAAGGTAATTCCTTTTTGAAGCCTGACGTTTTTTAATATGTGCCATGTTGTTTTCGGCAGGTTTTATGCCAGGAAAGATGGGCGCGCAGTAATAGGAGAGTGATTAAATTTTCTAGCGACCGTTATTTTTTGTCGGTGTTGTAAGTCGCCACACATCTGAATGTTCGTTGGTACTTGTGATGAAACGAGAAGTTAGCATGGGTGGTTTAAAGAAACTGCCAATTTGGCGGCTTCTGCGAGGGCGAAAGGCTTGCACTGTTCATAAGCTGCGTCCGCAGAATGCGTCCTCAAGACGTTGCAACAGAGAGATACCTAATGTATAATGTTGTTTAGTGTCAAATGTGGGAAGCAACCATTCTTCGCTTCCCACATACCGTTAATCTGCTACTACAACTTGAGGCTAAGTAGTGATGACGATTCGAACAGTCTACATATCTACTCCGAAATGTGTGTCGTTATTTGTGAAACGATCTCCCCTGAGAAATGAGGGTAATATTGTGCTTTTCATTTCATCAAAACCAACCGATTACGTTTTTCACGGAAGGCAGTTTCGCTAACTGTGCGCCTGTCTCTGAAAGCTAAACTACCAAACCGTGCTTCCACGCGTGTTAATCGGTTTAAGCGAAGTTATACCTTTGATGAAAACACGGGGCCTTTCGAGAGCCGTAGCAATCCTAACACTCGAAACATTATAAGAATGCTTTTTGGAGGTGGCATTGATGTGTCTACATCTGCAACAAGAAAGCTAAAGTGATCTTGTGTGAGCTTGAAACCTTCGTCTGAACGATAGATTGATCGCTAGAGTGGATCACATTTTATATACGAAAATTTAAAGAATTTTAACGCGGCGGAATAAATAATAAAATGACAGAATGAGTTTAATTTTTTATATAATTGATAGCATAATAATGTAGGATGCTGCAAAAAAGTAACTTCACCTAGTATATTTCGCTTAAATTCCCATAATCACATGAAAATTCATTACAGCTGAGACAGTTATATTTCATTGTAAATTTATCATGGCGCTCAAATCAAAGCAACCTATTTTACACCGTGCAAAACCGACATTTAATTGCCCGTGCTTATATTATATAAGAGAGGGAAGTCACTTACCTTCTTGGGTAAGACCACTGGCCAATGTTTCCGCCGCGAATGTGGTGAACGATCCAAAGAGGTGCGCACTGGGGAAAAAGAAACAAGGTTTTAAAAAAGTTGGATCCTTGAGCCTATTGCAGTCTAACATTTTCTACAGTGATGTATCGGCAATTTGTGATTACCGGTAAAGCATTCCATATGTATACGTACTGCTCGGAATCGATCGACTTCAGATATTAGAGGTTTGATTGGTGTTATGTTCCGTACGGTTTCTTCATAGACCGTGGAATCTAATGAGCCTAATAGAATGGAGTTGTTCCGCAGGGCGTGTGTTTCCTTCTAATTAATGCACGAAGGTGTTTTGGCGAATAAGATCACCGACTCAGTTCGAAATTGTCTAGTTCATGAGCTTTTATTAGCACATGGCTGAAAAAAACCAACGCCTGCTTTCCAGAAGCCTTAGGAGTTTAGTGTGTCTCTGAGAGAAACACGAAAAAAATGGAAAGGCACCCTATTAAGTGGCATATATAATTCCAAACGAGTGGGCGCCGACGAATACTACTTCTTCGAAAAATTCCAACATTCCGACAGTCAACAAAGATAGCCGAGTCAACCAACATAAGCTCGGTGACATATGTCATCCAGATATATTTTTTTTAGTGCATTGGAGATTTGATACCATGAATCTCATGTAATTTTTCCAAACTGGACGTCCTCTACATTTTCATATCTTGGAACAGAGAGCTTGCATTTCTATGCATATTTTTAAGCCCATTCGCCCATCTAAGCAAATGATTTCTTCTGTGCTCGTTCTTTGTTGCACTGCCTGCGTTTTCGTAATGTGAATTACTTTTAATACAAAAGCATTAAAGCCCTGTTCTTCAGAAAAATATGTCGAGGATCGTGGTCAGGATTGAATGAAAAAGAAGTCATGAGACACCTCTACAGGTATCATGGCCGGACAGTGATTTATCAATGAGTTGTGTCATGCCAGGAGAACTCAGGACCTCCACAATGTTTCGCTAGCTTCGTACGCACATAGCCTAATTCAAGTAAGGCACGAACCCGTCGGAGGTATCCGAGCTTCCTTTGTAATGAGTTTGAAGTAGATAATAGAGGCGCAATAATAATGGCTGGTCTAGGCGGAGAGCTCATGCACGGGAACGAGTATCCTCATGGAGACCAGATGCGAGAGCCATTGACCGTCTTGCGCCATAACAATGAAGCTGGAGTTTGAGTGTTCGCAACGTATTTTGCCCTATCCACGATACCTTGTTGATACTTCTGCCTAACCCACTTATGCGAGTATTTTTTGAACTAGTTGCTGTGTTCGCTCTAGCTATTTGACAGCGAATTGGAGAAATTTCACCTGTCCTCATGATCCACTCGCAGACGACCATTAGACGAGCTTTGATAATGGAATAATAGAACAGCGGTAGACGTATGCTAAACTCATAGTGAAAAACGTGTAGAAATACTTCATATATTTCATTGCGGTTGAGCACTGTTTCTATACGGTGTAAAGGAACGCTGTGACATCTCCTAGCATAGAAATCCTCTGAGAAAGTAGTCGCCAATAATATTTTTTTCGCATTTTAAGCCGCAGATAAAAAGTTTTCTCCTTGAGGGAGATGCGACAGCGCAGCAAATGCCACTTTTCTAGGGGTACTGCGGATCTAGGGGTACTGCGGATTTTTGCATTGCGTGATGCAAAACTAGCGCACTGGGGGAAGAGATAGAACTTGGCCCTCCAATGCGATTGGAGCAAGGTTTCCCACGATTATTCTAAGTAATCCAGGCACGTTCGTACATCTTGTTAGAAGCATGGCATTACATGTATGCTCGGCCAAATTTCGACTTGTGCGTGGTTGCCTACTTCTTTGCGCTGAAATGAATAAGTTAAATACTAGAGGGACAATTTTGTTGATAACTGCTTAACTCAGTAGAGATCTTAATTTAAGGGAACAAGCAACCTCATGGGAACCGCAAATGTGAGAAAGAAAGCTCTGTCTAACTAGCCAATCTGCGGTGCTTGATTGCCCCTAATGTTGATTCACGGAATAGCGAGTCGCCTAACATTCCCTAAGGTGGAGCCGATACTGGCTTCTTCATACTGGCTAGAACCCCGCTTCCCCAAGCATCTAGGTCGCTCTCACTGTTGGTGCTATAAATAATAGTAGTGGTGTCGTCAGTGTTAGGTTACAGTCATCATGTTAATAAAATAGCACTTCGCCGTTTCCTAGAATACCTTGTCGACTCGATTCATGGAACGCCTTGTACTAATCTACCCAATGAACACATACCAAGGACGCATCGCAGAAACCGGTAGAAAGCAGACACAGAAGAAAGCGTCCGGCCACACCATGCCGACATAACTTTTTTGCTTCAACCACTGTCATTATCATCACCCGGACTATATCCACTCCAGGGCAAATAGCTCTCCCATACTCACCCAAAAAAAACAGGTCCTGGGCAAACTGCTCCATATGATCCCTCTAAACTTCCTAACAGCGTCCTAACAAATATTGCTCTACCGCCCATGCTACACTTTCCTTCGCTTAGAATCGAAATTGCTACTCATAGAAACCAATAGTATCCTCTCTCCGAATTACACTATCTGCAGATTTTGTTCCTCATTTTGACTAAACGTTGAACCAGTATGAGACTCCCTCCGCCGGGGTGGCGCAGTGGTTACGGCGCTCGACTATTGTTCTCAAGTACGCGGAATCTGATCCCGGCCTCGTCGGCCGTTTTTGATGGAGGCGAAAAGCAAGGTGCCCGTGTGTTGTGTGATGTCAGTGCACGGTCAAGAACCCCAGGTGGTCGAAATTTCCGGTGTCCTCCACTACGGCGTCTCTCATAGCCTGAGTTGCTTTGGGACGTTAAACTCCACGAACCAAACAAAACCAGTATGAGGCACCCGAAAACTTTGTATCTCGATGATCGGCCCACGTTTATTAAATAACTCTGGCTGAGAAGCACACTAAGCTGGGCAAGTTCACAATGCAATTTTGAGCATGAGCGCTAGTCTTTTCAATTCCCAGCTCCCAGATCAACCGAAGTAAACTTTATGTTGGGCTAGTTGGTCTATTTTGACCTAAAATGTTCCTGTATAATCCCTGCTAGGACTAGATTATTCCACTCCAAGAATACAAGCGTGTTGCCTCGTGTACTGATTCCATGCACAAAATATATACCTCTATTAGACAAAGGTACCGTTAATGACACATGTGCTGTGCCTGACAGACCTAGATTTAATGACGCATGTGCTCGGTGGTGTCGCGGGCAGGGCAGTGAGTAATGGCATGTTGTAACTGAACGAACATACATAAATTATGCTAGTTAAATCGACATGTCGTGCAACGACGTTAGAAACGCAAGATGCCCTCATGCTGTGGCAAGAGGCCCTGACACCGCGTTACCAAAACGTTCAAGCGCAGGCCGAGCTTCTGTTGATGGACGATGCTAAGCGTCAGCTGCGGCCACAGAAAGCAGCCTCTTTTGGAGCTCGTCTGCGCCACGCACGATCCGGAAGCCGTCGGACAGCAACGATATGTATTTCTTAGATGCCGAGTTGTAGCCGCCATTCCGCCGCCTTAGGGCTAACCGGCCCCAGTAGCTGCACCTCCCTCCTTCCTGTGTGTTTATCCGTTGCTCCGGTGCTGCCCAGCCGGCGTCGACCCGTAGCCACTGCTTATAGCTCTCTGATATCCTCCTCGGCTTCGCCAGTGCGGCTTGCGAACGGTGAAGGGATCTGGCGCTGTGAAGTGACTGTTTGCCACTGTTGATTATCCTTTTGCGTGCACAGGCGCATGCACCGAACGAATGTTTTCGTGTACCACAACAATAGGTGCGTCGTGCCTCCCAGCCTTCTTCGCAGAACCTTCAGCTGATAATAATTCTGCACGGAGGGTCACCTCTCCGAGCAACTTTCACTGGTAGTGTAATTTCACGCCTGCAAACTGCCCGACGAACTTCCTTGTCAGCATGGGGCTTTCTTTTTCTTTTTGCATTGTTTCAATAGTATAGTTTTGTTCTATCCGTTTTATATTTTTCGTGGAATCTTTTCAGTTTGCCGCATTTAACTTGAAACGTTTTCGCCATCTCGACAACCAAGGGGAGGTACACACTTCATATAGCTCGTCTGCACTGAGTAGATATTTTTTTGCAGGACAGCCACAAACTCCACACTTATTGCAATGTTCTCTCCTTTCGCTTTCATTTCAATATAGCGAACATTGTTCGTTACCGAGGTCACGGTTTTGTGGCGTAGGCATGATATTTCTCTCGCCAACTTTTAAGCTACACTGCCTAGGTGGCATTGCAATTGTCCCGCTGCTTGCCTCAATAATACTGCTGTTAGCCGCTTGGTTCGCGACAAAAGACCGATAGCTTTCATCCGCACTAACGATAGATGTTAGATAGATAATGTCTTTGCGAAGGTGCTCTCGATGTAGCCCAGTTATCTGACAAACGCTCTACGAAACCGTCTCAACAGTATTTATCTTCTCGTTAGAATATGTGGTACGGCGCAGCAATCGCCATAGCAAACTTCATTGCAGGTCGCCAATAGGGCAGGTGCTTACTGTACGTATGCGTTCATAGGCGTGTGAGTATAGACGTATTTCCAGACGGCCGCAGGACTTGTTTCCTTAAAATATACGTGCTAATCACACGTATTTTTAAGAAACGAGTGTTTCCGTCTGTCCCTTGCTCCGCTGGAGTGGCGCAGTAATATGGTGCTCGACTCTACTGCCCAAAGATGCGGGATCTAATTCGGCCATGGCTGTTGCTTTTAGATGGAGGTGAAAAGCAAGGCGCCCGTGTGCTGTGCGATGTGTATGCACTTTAAAGAACCCCAGCAGCCTAAGGGGTCAAAATGCCGGCATCCTCCACTACGGCGTTTTTTTATAGCCAGAGTCGCTTTAGGACGTTAAACCCTGCAAACCACACCAAACCCCGTTTTTCCGTTCTATCGCGTCGCATTTTCCGGACGAGGTGCCCCAGTCCAACTTGAGGGTGCCCATTTCTATTACCATGTTAAAAGGCATGGTAGTCTAATTCTATCATTTTTCATCATCATGCTATAATTCAATTGCAGCTTACAAGATGCGTGGATCACCCTAGACAGAAACCACTTCGATTCAACGCGAGCCCCAGGCCATACCGCAAGATGTATAGAGTAGTTTCACTTTGACAGCGGTCTTGTTGCAGTTTGGAGGTACTTCGGTTTCTACTGGGCATTAAGCTAAACTATCATTTTCCATTGATGGGTATCCCAAACGCAGCCCCTGGCGATCCGAACAGGAACCTGATAAAACGCATAGATGCAGCCGTGCGAAACGTTCAGTAATGCCTTGCTGATATACGCGGGGAGTTCTACTTGTCTGTGGGAGGCTTTTTGATTAACTCTCGCTGCATGGCACGCGCCCGAAACACTCTGGCGCGATATTTCCACGTGAGCGGGGAGGCCGCGGCGTGCTTTGTGAAGGCCGCGCTGAAGGATGTTCTGCGCCGCATGCGTATTATGCGGGATGGCGTTGGGCTCTAGTTCGCTATTGCCCACAGACCCTACCCTTGAGAAGCTGGGCGAGTTGGTAGGTATTCATACTAAACGAGCACGAAGAACAAACAAGGAAGCGCTTGTGTTGTGATGTCTTCCTTCCGTGTTTGTTTTTTCGCGCTCGTTTAGCATGGATACCTACAAACGCTTCACTTGCATTATCACTGCATTCTGAAGGATACCTCTCGCGCATCCTTTTGTGCGGAGGCCTTCCGTTGGCCGGCTGAAGATGCTGCTGAACTCGGGCACGCTCGGGCTATGAGCCAGCTAAGTGGTAGGATAACTCGCGTGGAAACGGTCACGGTCATGCTGACGGACGACGCCGCGTGTTCAAATCGCGAAAACTCAGCATTTTTCAACGAGCGCTTCGCAGCCCTCTTTGCGGAGTTTCGATCAGGTGTAGGTCTTTTATGAAGCTGCCGGCTCGTTCAGCGGGCCTGTTCCTCAGCTTCTTGAACAAGCATGCATTATATTCACTGCTTCGTGGGGTACCACGCTCAGGTGAGTTCGAGGTTTTCCTCTGATTGGACAGAAATCAATGCTTGTCTTAGGCAGATTACATCTCGCTGTTCGCGCGTGACAATTACAGCTTCATTGCATTTTTGAATATATTTGCTGATAATGGAGCTGTTCAAGGGCCACTTAGCTGAGTTGTGCAGTTTCTGGACACCTAACCAAGCGGGGTTTCTCTGCCCCTCCCAAACCAAGCTCTTCCCAGGGCAACATGTGCGTTCTCATACTTCTTAGTCCATCCTCGCGCAAAGCAAACATTGGAGTAGTCGCGAGCGTATGCATTCGTATTTTAAGTGGCTCCTCTCGCGACTATCCTGCGTTCTAGGCCGAACCGAATTGCTTCTTTTGTTAGCATTTTTGTTTGTGACGTCAGGATGCCGTTAGTTACCGGCCACCCCCTACATTATTGATGGGCAAGCTAGGCCTCGGTGCGCCTTTCACCCAGACGGCCGCTCGAGTGGTTGCGTTGAGGCTGGTGGAGAGGCTGTTGACAGACAAGCCTTAGATTGGTCGCTCCTTCCTCATTTATTGGTTGAACATCGGGGAGCGCTTTTTGGACCAGAGCGCCACCTCTGTTCGCTGACGGACGGACCTATGCCCTTTCAGTGCGCGGCAGCCCAGATGAAATCAGCGCTTGATGCCAACCTTTCAGATGTCGATGTAGGCGACCTGTCAGCCGCACGTATCGCCGAGCTAGTTGCCGGTTGCAGGCTTTGGGCTGGTGAATAGCGGGAAACCGCTCGAAATGACAAATATTGGCGGTACGATGGCTGCCCAAAGAAGTAAGCGACTTCTGTTGGCTCATGCACTGAGGCGTCCTATCCACAAAAGGCCGCCTTGCCAATGGGGGTGTTGTTACCCATTGATCAGTGTGAAAACCGTGGCGCCCTCGAGTCTCTCACGCGTGTTTTTGCAATGAGTCTTCGAGAACAGCTTTTATATAGAATGTTCAACGAACATGTGAACTGTAGAACTAGATGCTGCCACAGCTCCTTTGAACATTTAGCGGCTATTGTTGCTCATTTTGTGTTGTAGTGTCGCAGATGCATCGCTGAGTCATGCTGGAGTTTCGTCCATGCAATGTAAGCAGTCTTCTGGAATCTGCGTATCGTAATCTGGAAGTATCTGCCTGCAACTAGAAAGAGATAGTGAGACGCGATTTCTGTTACGCTGGTGCACGCGCTTCTTTTTTGTACACGCGGGGCAAGCCTGAGATGCCAGTTGTCTCTTATTCATCTTAATGTTTAATAAAATGCATTTGAATTGTTTTGCGCAAGGCACAGAGTAAGTGTCCTATCATTTGTGGTGGGCTACATTGCGTGCACTGCCTACAATTGTGATAATCAGATAATTGGTCAAAATCACCCACTCCCTCCTATTACTGTCTGACAAACACAGACCTGTGCGCATTTTACCGGGCTGAGCAAGTGGCAGCCTTTTAGATCAATACTGTCCCTCTTGGCAATAGCTATGTGTTTAGGTATTGTCTCCAAATTTTTTTTTATGTTCATTCAAGAAATTTGATTTGTAAAGAGTGAGAATGTGATCTGTCTGCAAGGATAAACTCGCATTGAGAAGTGGACGTATAAAGCAGCGCTGTAAACTGCATGCGATTCATAGGTGCATAGTTGTATGTCAGTTACGCTTCTGTTTGTTTTCCTTTAGGAAACCCGGCATATCGCAGTACGATTTTATCTTTCACAATAAATTGCTTTTCCAAGGATACTCGTGACGGAGTTTGCTGTTTATGTTCCCCAATTTTGAGCATCGATTTTTTGATATTTGGTGATCGCAGAAACTAGAAGTGCAGAACGCATGTATTCGGGTGCCTATGTTTTCTTCTTTGAAACCTGCAAAATTATATACAAGTACTTTGCGTTTTCTGATGGGTGTTCGCGCGATAACCCAGACCTGTTGGGAGAGAGCGAAGTGTTCGGACGTCGTTCAGGTTCACACATTGCTCAGGATCGTAATGCGATACAACCGAATAAGTCTCCTTAATGGTAGTCAAACTAATTATTCAATGCACGCATTACAGATAAAAGTCCTAAATAGTGGTGTGCTTAACGGTCCCGCAAACATTTCGTCAATTGTAGATATGCTGTTATTTGTTGCTGAAGTTTCAGTAATATCGGCTTTTCTTTAATTATCACGTCTCGCTGACTACTAATAGCGAATAATTTTTATATCCCCCAGAAACGTCAGGCACAAAAATTGCACATGTCCTTGGAGCATGGAAACTGCGTGGTTTTGTACAAAACGTTTAACAAAATTTTGGCTGTAGTTTTGCTCGCATTCATTGTCAATAAAGATGGTAATAATTGCCGATGTTTTTCCTTACGTGTCAAAGTCAGACTTGAATACGGGTTCTTGAAGGGCTCCAGCAGGAATTTCTGTATAAGCCAAAACAGTACATATTTAGCGCCTGGCTTGAACGGTTAAAGATCACGGAGTATGGTTATGATGAGAATGTGGATATGGGCATACTCAATGCTCTCCCCTAGCCTTGAAAAGAATGCATCCACACATTTTTCTCATATATTAAAGACACCAAGCACTGTAGGAAATTTGTCACCTTCCATTATCTAACCATTCCTTTCTTTACACTTGAACGTTTCGTCAATGTGCACAAATATTCCATGCATCCGCATTCTACTCTTTCTACGCACAAGCATTCCGCGGTATCTAGGCAGAAATATGGGCTCATAGGAAATTGCTGGTCGACAAAACTAATAAGAGCAGCACACTTGTTGTCCAGCATCACAGTAATGCTCACTGTTATTATAAAAACCTACAATTTTGGATTCGGAACACCCACTACATTGACATTAGCAAAACATCTATTGAAAAAGAACTGGCTCTGAATATGCTATCTTCATTAGTGTTTTACAACAGAATTTGCTTGGAAAAGGCGATCACTAACAACTGTACTTTATATGCTTCATCAATGGTATTGGCCATACCACAAATGGCACACGTAACCTTTATTACAGCATTCAACTGTGTTCACTCATTCATCTTCTTTGTATACCGTTGCTCACAGATGATAGCAAATTCCATGCAGTCGCGGTTCCTGTTTTTAAAAAATGGCTAACAGCTAAGTTGTACTGAAAGCACACGGATTCTCAGAAGTGTCTGCATTTTGAGAGCACCCACACAAGGCACTGTAAAACTGCCATCACACAGAGCCTAGGTCAACACAGTCTGCATCCATTCCAAATGCCTTTCATAATGTAAGACACATTTACAAATTTCTTACACGAAGTGAATAATTAAATATACTTTTGGAGCCATTACCTGGTTCTGAACTTAAGGAAAGGAAATTCAGGACATTTTAACTTTGTCAAAAAATAGCGATCTTCCAACCATGGGCTGCGTACTTTGTAATAAGCCGCGTTGCCAAGTCTGCGCACACATGACAGTGTCAAAACACTGCCGCCATTTCTATCTCCGGCTTTTCATTCAAATCAAAGATAACCTCAGCTGTGAGAGCTTCAATGTAGTATACCTGCATGTGTGCTTAACATGTCAATTATATTATGCAGACGAAACAGAGTTTGCTTCATTGAGATTTTAGTATTACCCTGGGCATAAAAGATATCGTTCAACTCATTGCTTATCAAAATGTTTCAGCGTTCTATAAATTAGAGTTTGTTCACGTCTATATTTGTACCCAGAAAAACTGGCTCGCTCATCGCAACAATAATCTGATATAAATTATTATATAGCCTTCTGCTTCTGCTCTGTTTTCCTGTGCCAAAGAGAACTCGCAAATGGTATTATTTATTTGTTACTTTATGTTCAATAATATTCCAGCTAGACAAATTTCCTTCACCCAGTCTCATGTTCACATATATATTATTTCAATTAGTTTTCAAATGAGGTATGTTTTATCTCGTTAATCTGTCAAACATTTTAGCTTCTGTTCAATTTGCACCAGGTGCTTCGGTGACGTGGCATAATAATGTTGATGGCACCTGTCCAAAACCCATGCACCCACGCCAGAGCCGCGTCTATTGTAGATCAACTGGTGGGAAAGTTGGTCTGATGTATTTACCTAGTGAACCAGTGCAACGGCAGAAGATCAAGGGAAGAAAGGGGCAGACGTAGCGTGGAAGTGAGAACAATTGTTCATTCGGGATGATATCGCAATATAAATTTTAGCACCTTACAAAACACGAAACAGAGAGGAGCGGAAAGTTTCAAACAGTGACTATGCGCATGCAGCTGTATCGCGTGTGCATCGAATATGTTATAGCAGATACTTGTGCTCTTTCAACGAGTTGCCAACGGAAGGGGTTCTGATACATTTCGCACCAAGCTTCACGATTTCAGATCCCTAGAATATTTCTAATTTATTGTTATGTTTGGCGATACCTTGGATGTTTTTGAATACTTTTCAGAGTTAGAAACCAAGACAGATCAGTCAATTACGCTTCACCTACATGCGGCGATAACCTAGGGGCCGTGTCAGCGTTATCGTATGCAAAGAAATAGGATGGCTGCTGCCATCGTATACTTGTATACTAAAAATAGAAAGGACGCGTTCCACACATTGAATCACTGCAGAGCCCTTATCTAAAAATGACTAAGAAATCATCAACATACCTAAATATTCTAAAACTTTAACCATTATGGGATGCATAAATTGCTCTGTCAACAGAACATAAAATTAGGCTACATAGGACTGAGGCAACGTGTGACCCTATACAAATGCCCCTTCTCTGCACATACATGTCTGTCCCAAAAGACAAAACAGTAGACTTAAGGTAAAACTCGAGAAGATGAGTGGAGAAGAGGAAAGGTGTGTTCAGATCCATATTACAGTTGGTAGTGTGTGGCTGTGTTGTGTTTCTTCTCATGTGATTTTGTTTGTTGCGCCGCATTTCTGGGTACTTTGCAGCACCAACTTGCCTCTCAAGCTGTTATTTTGAGATACGCTGCCATCGCTGACCGACCACGGCTACAAGCTACCCTTTGGAGAACGCAAGGCGTTCAGGACCTGCACAGGAATTTCTTCAGGCGCCACAGCCTTTGGTTGCAACTCGTCCGCAGCGCCGCAATCAATGGCGAACAAGTGATAACCACCCAATCTGTTATTCCTGCCGATTAGCTGGCCACATTGCCAGGTACCGCTGAAATTGCACTCCCGACGATTTTCTTCAGGTTCCTGGCAGCCGCCATCAAAATAAGTGCTCCGCCGCCTATCCATCTACACTTTACGTCGCAGATGACCGTGCCACCTTTTCTTCTCGCCTCTCAACCTCGCCGCGCCGCCGCTCCTTAACTCCTCCGCGACGGCATCCCAGTCTCGCTGACGAGGAAACCTGAATGCCGCAGTTGCTAAGGTGAGAAATACGCAATGAGCGAACTGTCAAACGCTTTCCGTATCTTCCGCAGATATGCTTGAAGTTTCTATTAGGGCGCTGAAATACCGGCTATAGTCGACACCGGCGCTGCTGTTTCTGTTATGGATGCAATTCTTTGCCATTCATTGCTCAAAGTGATGGCACCTATTTTAGGATTCCCAGTATGCACGGCAACTGCCCAACTTGTAGAGCGTATAGCGATGTGCGCCGCTCGAGTCAGAATTCAGGAAATTGCGTACGCAATAGAATTCGTCGTTTTGCCGCCTGCTCTCATGATCTGATATTGGGTTGGAATTTTCTGTCGCGTCATAATGGGGTGATCAACAGTGCTCGTGCTGAAATGGAGTTCTTTGCGCTTGATAAACCATCGCCGGACGTTGTTTTTCCCAAAGTCGGCGTTGCCGAAGATACAGACCTCACTACGTGTTCTTTCGTTCTTGTGCCCACCGCTTGTGCTTCTTCCCGCAGTACCGATGTACTTTTCATCCCATCGTCCATATTTCTAAAACGCAAAAATCTTCCCTTGTCTTACGTCGTACTTTCCATATCAACTGGCCTCACCACGCTCTGGATTTCTAATCCCTTCTTATTTCCAGTGTCCCTGCGTCGCGGTGTATGCCTCGGCACCATCCAGCTCATTGATTCTATTCTCAACGGTGATGCAACAACCGCATCGCAGCCCGCTGACTTGGCAGCACTCACATCGCCTGCACTTGCGCTGGACCATTATTCCGCCGACGTTTTCCTCCGCTCCATCGATGCCAGTGTTATTCGGTCTCAACGCTCTGAACTTCTCGCACTCCTTCATCAGTTACGTTCTTCATTCGACTCTAATCAGCCTGATTTGGGCCGCAAATCAACTGTCGCCCATCGCATTGACACCGGTTTCCATGCTCTTCACTGTCATCGACTCAATCGAGTATCTGCCACCGAACGTTGAGTTATTGAAGCCCAAATTCACACTATATGCTTCAGAATGGCATGATTGAGCCTTCTATCCGTCCGTGCTCCTTCCGTGTTATCTTGGTGAGGGCGAAAGATGGTTTTGTTCGCTTCTGTGTCGACTACCGCCGCCTAAACAAAATCACGAGGAAAGGCGTCTACCCTCTTCCATGTATAGATGATGCGTTGGACTGGTTCCAAGGTGCTGAACTCTTGGCTCGATTTACGATCCGGCTACTGGCAGGTGCCAATGGCTGCAGAAGATGACCCTAAAACCGCAATTGTCACCCCGATGGCCTCTTTGAATTTACCGTCATGCCTTTTGGTCTCTGTAATGTCCCTGCTACATTCTAGGGTATGATGGACACGATTCTGAGGGACCTGAAGTGAAAGACGCGCCTCTGTTAACTTGAATACATCGTGGTGTTCTCGTCGGATTTTCCCACCCACCTCTCTCCTCTGACGCAAGTCTTGACGTATCTTAAAAACGACGTACTGCAGCTCTACTTGAAGAAGCGTCGTTTCGCTGCTCGTGAGCTGACCAGTTTAGGTCACGTTGTGTCCTAAAAGGGTATCCGTCCTATTCCCGCCAAACTTCGAGCTCTGGCTGCCTTTCTGAAACCTACTACATTAAGCAACTAAGGAAGAACTGCTTCCATTTTCATCCCGCTGACGCAGTTCCTCGGCAATACCTCAGATATTTCGCTGTGGTCACCAGCATGCGACGACGCCTATAACACATTGCGCCGCCTCCTCGAAGCCCCGGCCATGCTGCGCCATTTTGACCCAGAGACGCACACCGAAGTGCACGCAGACGCCAGTGGTGCCTGGCTCGACGCTGTGCTTGCTCAGTTCCCCTCTAGCTTGGGTGAATACATTGTCGCTTACGCCAGCAGTACTTTCACGAAAGCCAAATCGTACTATGTAACTAAAAATGAGTACTTGGCCATTGTATGTGCACATACAAAGTTTCGCTCTTCCCTTTGCCATCAGTCGTTTGATGTAGGCACGATCATCGTATCCTCTGCTGGCTTTCATCGCTCAAGAACCCCTCCGGCCCCATGGCATGGTTGGCTATTCGTCTACAAGAATATGACATCCTTGCTATTGACCGAGTTGGTCGCTAGCATAAAGATGCCGACACTTTGTCTCGCTCGCCGCTTCCAGCCGACCTTTCCAGCCTCTTCTTCTAAGACTTCGTGGCGTCTTCGCTCGGCTTCAGTGACATGCCCGCCGAACAACAAAATGATACATGGATCGCATCTCTTATTGACTACCTCTCCAACCATTTGGCGATTACCCTATCACGCGCCCTTCGCCGTCAAGCTTCCCACTATGAGATTCGGGATAACTTCCTTTACCGGTGCAACAAGACCTCAAGTGGACAGAAATGGCTTCGCGTGATTCTGTGCCATCTACGGACTCAAATATGTACAGCTGTTCACGCCGATCTGCTGTGTGATAACGTCGGAGGTTTCAAGATGTACACTCGAATCCGTCTTCGCTACTATTGGAGCGCTTTGTACAACTCGGTTCTAAAGTGCCTTCGATTGTGCCTGGCTATTCAACGCCTAAAACCTGCCTCTCACCGTTCGGCTGGTATGTTAGAACTTCTAGTATGTCCACTTAGACCCTTCGACCTCATTGGCATTGTCCTCTGTGGCCCTCTTCCATACACAGCTGATTGCAATCGCTGGGGCAATGTCGACGTCGACCACCTGACGCGCTCTGCCAAAATCTCCGCGCTCCCAGGTGCAAAAGCCCGTAATGTGGCTGATTTCTTGTTGAAGAATTTGATTATCGGTCACGGTGCTCCACGCAAATTGCCTTGCGACAGAGGCCGTGCTTTTTTATCTGACGTCATTCAAGCCCTGCTCGCGAAGTGCAAAATAATTCACCGGACTTGCACTGTCTGCCATCCGTGAACAAACGGCCTAACTGAATGATTCAATCGCCCACTCGGTGAAATGCTCGCGAAGTACGAACTGGGATATTGTCCTTCCTTGTATCGCCTACGCGTACAACACTGCTACACAATCTAGCACGGGCTTCTCTCCGTTTTTTTTTTTGTTTTACGGTTCGCATCCATCTGATCCCCTTGATACTGTCCAGCAGTACTATGCTGACCCATCAGAATGTATCACAGTGACCGAAGCTGCACAGCACGCCAAAGAATGCCGCCAAATTTCCCGGACGTTCACTACCGACTTTCAGTGGCGCCAAAAACATCACCATGACACCGGTCCGGCGAATTCACCACACTTCAAGCCCGGCTCACTGTGCGGCTATGGGTTCCGTAACGAAGCTCCGGCCTCTCAACAAAACTGATCTTCAAGTATTTATTTATTGATACCTCAAAAGCCCCATTTAAGGGGTATTACATGAGGGAGTAGTTGACGAGTAAATAAATTATTCGATGGTTGATCTGAACACGTCATCATGGGCCCTACCGTGTTGTTGAGCGCATTTCACCATTGAATTATATTGTTCAGCCGCTTACGCTATCTTCTTATTTGAGACGTCGTGGTCGTGAGACTGTACGTATATGTGCAGCGCCTTAAGCCGTTCTACGACCGCATTGTATATTCGTCCCGTGAAATGGCCAGGAGGGCTCCTTTTCTCGGAGGGGGAGGGGGAAAGGCTAAGGGGGAGTCCGCTTCTAAATACACCTTACCGGGTGTTGGCAGGTACTGTGTCGATGACCACGTACCCTTCTCGACATACTTAGAGTCGACGACTCGCTTGACTCCCATCTTTGTGACAATGCTCCAGGAAGGCGAAGTACGGCAGCTAGGAGCAGTGGCACCCACTTGACAACACTACTGACAGCCACGGAGTCTCTCCTGGCAAGGCTGGGGAGGTCGTGGATGAGTGGCTCACCAATCACCAGTGTGTGAGCAAGTACAATCGGTTGGATGGCACAATCGAGGTGGCCAAATTTGGTTTCTTTTCGGACGCCATAACACTGACATAGTTTAAAGAACAATGAGGCGTTATTAACGAACTGGGACCACTTTGTACAGATCCGCTACTATTTCTGGGATACCGCGGCGAAACTAAAATGCGCTGAGCAGCCTACTCCACAGAACGCAAGCGCCTGGTTAAATGTACGCGATGTGTATTGAAGGAGTGCTGAAACTGCAAAGCGCTGACTTCCCAGATGTCGAAGAAGACACAGCTGGCCATCTCTTAAAGGGCATCGCGGTGGACGTGTACAACAATTTATTGACTAAACATAACTTGGACTCTGCCGCGGCCATCATCAAACACCATTGCACTCTTAATGTGCTCGCGCGCCCCCAAGTACGGCAGTCTGCCTGTCACCACTGTTGGAAGCACATGGTCCCCGAATTTCCTCTACATGATTTGACAAATAGTTGCTTATGGTTTCACGGCTTCGACATGTGCGCCGCAGTGCAAATTCCTGCGACAGCTGCTCCGTGCAGGCAAAGCCGATCTAGCGCTCCCCTACTTGGAGTACTACCGCTCACGCTCATCCTGCCCGCGATCCTCGAAACAACTCCTATGGCCCTGATCTGCTTGCACGTTCCTACTACAGCACGCTACCTCCTTCGTGACAACACAAGCGGCTGGACTTCATTGTTTCGGTCCTGTCTCTGAGGGCTATTATCGTGACCCTGCCACTCCCAGTCTATAGCTGCTGTGGTATTCTCAGCCACGTCTTAAATCTCTCGCCGCCTGAACTAGGTTGTACACTTGCACCGCCAATAGTGGAATCATCGACCTAGCGTCAGTACAAAGTCTAAGACTCGATTTTTGCAGCCCCTTCGGACTCCTACACACTAAAGTCCCTTGATAATTTGAAAGTAGCGACTTTCTGAGAACTATGCTGCCGCGCCGAACACCCTCGCCGGTCCTCCTCTCTCACTTCTCCCATCGGACGGTGATTGGCTTCGCGGGCGGTCTCCGGGAAAAGTGCGCGAAAAGTTCGCTCTTTTTGTTTCGTTGGCGCCATTTTTGGGGCAGCCGCCACTGCTACGACCGCGCTCCCTGACATTGCGAGCTTGCTCTTCGCGTTATTCGCGCTCTTTAGTGCAGCGCTATGCCCAGTTGCTGCGCATTTCAGTGCACAAGCCGGCGTGAAAAAGGCTTTGTTCTTTTCGCGAACACGACAAGAAAGACATCGTTAGCAGAAAAAAGTAGCTGCACAACATCGGCCGCAGTAACGTTACGCCGACGAAGACTGCCCATCTCTGCGAGGTACTGTGCATTTCTTACAAGCGACTGTGTAAACTGAAACTGGATGCAAGCGCATCACAAATCTGGCAATCTAACTTAATTCACTGATCATTTAGCGTCGTTATGCGTGTTATTGTTTTCACTTCATGGTTCCGCTGAACGTGCTATTATAGCGACGGCTGATGCATACAATGCGCATACATTGGCATACACTCGCTTTAATTTCTGAACCTAGGTCTCACTTTTCAACGATAACGCGTGAGGGATATTATTAAGCATTAATAGGCTTATGCCGCAGGAAAGCGTGCAGAGAACTTGTCCACAGAACGTGTCCGCAAAACTATATATCCGTCATCAAAAATTTCCCTTTAAACCCTTGAAATGTGACCTCGTCCGAATCTGGCGAAAATTGGTGTCCAACCTAACTTGAATATGGCGAATTCGTTACGTCCAAATTTATGGTCTTCCCGCCAAATGCAACCAAAGGAACCCTCTGAATTTGACCTCGTCCGAATCTGGCCAAACCGATGTCTAACCTATAATTTGGGTACGGCGAATTCAGTGAAGTCTAAGCAAAATTTCGGTGGACCTCCCCGGAAATTTGCCCCATAGACCCCCGAAATTTGCCTCGCCCTAATCTGGCGAAAAACGGTGTCCAACCTAATTTGAGTATGGCGAATTCAGCGGTGATGTCCAAATTTTTGTGGGGTACCCCCAAAATTTGACCCTCTGGATCCCCGAAATTTGAACTCGTCCGAATGTGGCCAAAATTGGTTTCTATCCTAATTTGCGTATGACCAATTCTTTGATGACCTCCAAACCTAGTGGGCCATCCCCAAAATTTAGCCCTCTGGACTCTCGAAGTTTGACATCGTGCGAATTTGACCGAAATTGATGTACAACCTAATTTGCGAATGGCGAATTTAGTAGTGACCTCTAAACCTAGGTGGGCCATTCCCAAAATTTAGCCCCCTGGATCCCCGAAGTTTGACTTCGTCCAAATTTGAACAAAAGTGGTGTCCAACCTAATTTGCGTATGGTCAATTCAGTGGTGACCTCCGAACCTAGGTGGGCCACTCCCAAAATTTAGCCCTCTGGGCACTTGAAACATCACCTCATTCGAATGTGGCCAAAATAAATTTCTAACCTAATTTGGGTATGGCATATTCAGTGAAATTGAATCCAAAGTTTGGTGCACCTCCCCCAAAGTTCGGCCCCAAGTACCCTCAAAATTTGCCCCGTCCGAATCTGGAGAAAAATGGTGTACAACCTAATTTGAGTATGGCGAATTTAGCGGTGATGTCCAAATTTCATTGCACTATCCCTAAAATGCAAGGCGCAGAATTTGAATCTATTGCACACGCGGATCTTTAGCTCTCGGTTTCGGCTCGACATCACCTCAAGGTCGCCGACAGTGGGAGCTAAAGGCGTTTCATGCTTAATAGAAAAAAGTTCATACTCGTTTTCAAGCCGCCGCGAAAATTCTCAAGTACAGAAATGATTAAGCCGTTGCATGCGCACTGCGCGGTGCCAAACTCCGACTGAATCGTAATGGCAAATTTTAGGACGGCCATTAAAGCAAATGTCCCAGCTTGTTCCCAGCAACCATCCCACTACTAAAACTCCACTCGTGAGCAACTTGATAAACTGCACTTCCGCAAAAATTAGTTCGTGGTGAATCTACATTTAACTAAACAGTGGTATGCTAAAAATATTCTGGAATGTTCAAATATATTGTAAATATTAAGCTTCATATACTATGCCGTGTTGAGACAGACGGTATTGAAAACTCAAAAGGAATGTGAGATGTATGCAGCAAGTGGTTTTGTTCGTACCGCAAGCTGTCGTAATTCGCACTTTCATTGCGCGTACGAGACGCTAATTTATGTGGCTCGTGATAGTCATGTGTGTCGCATGTCTTACTCGTGTTTTCATTCAATAACAGAGCGTGGAAAAAGCGCGAACTTAATAGCACGCGCATTTGCCAGCCAACTTCCCGGACGGCGAGCGAGCGATTCCCAAAATAGGGTGCCGTGTGCAGCGCGCGCAGCCGGCGGGCGGGGATATTCGAGGAGGAAAACGCCGGAGTGGAGGAGAGTGTCGCTACTTTCAAATTAATGAGGGGTTTTACTACACACCACTACACAACAACTCTCGATCCAGCTTCTGACCGGAACCTTACTCCCCCTGGCCGCCGCTCATGACGTTCGGCCTCTTGCCGGCGTCCTTCGCTGCTACCGGGAAACTAGTGTGTGCAGGAGATGGTGATGCGGTCACCAGGTCATCGATGTTGCCAATTCCTCTACCTGTCGTCATGCTAAAAACTGCCTGGAAGTGTTAGTGGCCAGTGCGTTATGGTCAATTGCGACAAAATAGAAAAAGGCATGGTTAGGCAAAGAAGAGATGGCAGGGAGGAGCATCAAAGATATTGACAGCTTGCGATGCTGACAATAAACACAATATAATAAGTTCGTAAAAGTGGCAGAAGATAGAGCCGTAAATAGGCTTTTTATACGGTCATAAGTCTGTTTGGGGCTAAATGACCTCAAGTGGTATCTTCGTGGGAAAATGAGAGAAAGGAGGGAAGAAACATGGAGGAAGCAAACAACTTAAGAGAGGCCCTTGCCATTCCCAGTTCATTAAAGAAAGTGTGGCGGAAGTGACGTCAAATGTAAGGTTTGCCAAGTCGGGCCATTATCAACAGCGATGCTGTTGCTACGAAAACGTGGCCCACTAGCAACAGCGTTGCTAAGGGCCCTAGATACGTGAGCTTCGCGCAGAAAGAAAATGCGAAGGGTAAAGGAGGAGGAGAGACGTTGCAGCGTCTGGTCGCGGCGCGGTCGCACCGGCTTAAAAAAAATGACGTCAGGGCCTCTCCTAAGCTCTTTCCTTCCTCCATGACCAGAACGGACTGCATTTGCCTACCCTACAGTGATGAAAAGAGATGTTTTGGTAGATAGATAAATACATAGATAGGGATTAGGAGGGAAAGAAGGCATGTTAACCAGAAAGGACTCCGTTTGGCTACCATACAATGGTTTAAAGGGATTAGATGAATAAAGACGGTAGGAGATAAGGGCAGTAGAGCACACTTAAAATTTGTCGCTCAAGCCAGTGGCTGTAACTATAGAGTGACCTGTTTGCTTCAGGGCAGTACACTGTTGTGGCCCCGGATCTCAAGCTCCGGTAATGCGCGACAATTGAGACTTTCGAGCTTACAACGCAATTAATGCCTTTCATTCACAAATCAAGGACATTCACACGGGAGGTGTTCGACCATCTTCTCATAGCTGCAACCAACCACAGCCTCAATGCTCGCTGATGGAAATAGCAATGTATAACGGGGTCTCACAGGTGAATTGTTGGGCGGTGATGATAGCTATAGAACAATTCGCATTGAAACTAGAAAAGGCGGAGCTGATGACGCAGTCTAATTTGGGGGTCGGAAATTGACAGCAGAGTTTACCGATGATTGCACAGCTGTAAAGATCAGCCTGCTGCAAGAACGAGAAGTCAGTGCTGATGTCCAGCAGAGCCAAATTGATAGGCGCCAAATGCAGATGGTCATGCGAAAGCTGATGTGAAAAGAAGGATGTAGAGGCCGCATAGAAGTTTGCGGGAATTGAAGAAAGCTTGCAAAGAGAGAGTGCGTCGTAACCTTGGTGTTTTTTTGCCAGATATGTAGATGGTGGTGAAGGTAAATTCTAAGAAATATCGCCCTCAGCAGGCCAGCTGACCTGATAAACTCTTTAGCAACAAGAGCCGACAGTGCGCATGATGGCTTGTGACTATGCTGAAGTGGCGGCCGTACAGATAGGGTAAAAGCTTGGATAGATCAAACAATGACAAGACATTCTTGCTCAGTAATGCCGAAGTTACGCTCAGATTCTGGGAGGGTATGACTAAGGTATTCTACAGCCTACTCTTCAGACGCATCAGTGCGTTCCAAAATAATTGTACTGATACTTGCCCACTGATGTCCGTATTAAAAACAGTGCGCACTGACACTTCAAAATTTCGAAGCTCTGGAGATGAAGTGAGTGCTTGCTTGCGGAATCGGAAGGCCTGCTCCCACTCAGTGAGCCATCAGAAGAGCGCTGCTGACTTCAGGAGGTTGTGTAAAGGGGCCGAGTAGAAGCAAACTTTCGCATAAAATATAGGAATTGCGATGCCAACCCAAGGAGGTTTTGCAGTTCTTTCTGGTGTTTGGGCCAAGAATAATTATTCATACGTGCAATTTTGCGGAAATTCGCCTGTATTCTGGCCTTACTAGTGGTATGGACAAGTACCTTGATGGCTTTGCTTGCGAAATGGCATTTCTTAGTATTCAGCTGTAGATCAGCTTTTGTAAGATATGTGAGAAGACGGAACAAGGGATGGGAGAAGTATAACCAAATATTAGTTGTGGTTTAGCTCTTGTTAACCCTAGTTGAATTGCGAAAACAGGGGAAGCTTTTTTTGCCTGATAATTAGTCTCGTATCACTCCGTATTAGTGTAAGGGGCTACATAATTGTGGACACTTAAGCTCATCCTTTAAGGGGTGTGAGCTACCAGCCCACATATAAAGTTCCCGTTCAACCAAGCCGTATGGGCGTGCCTGCTTGTTGTAGGGGCAACGAGAATGCGAGCGGTCCTGGCAGGCTGATTCTGATATTACTCTCCTTTGCTGAAAGAGCGACGCGAGCTGGCTGCTCCTGCACATCGCATGGGTGTATTGTGAATTCAAATGCCATGGAAGGCTGATTTGTTTGAGAAGACCGTAGCTACGCTTCTTCACGGCGTAGCTACACCTCTTCATGGCGTAGCTGCGCCCACTCGAGGTCTCGCTTTTGCTGTCCTATTACTGCTTTCGTTATAAAATTCCTGATAATATCGTCTAGATAACACACGTATGTCTTCCCTTTCTTTCCTCGTAGCACGGGATTGATCATGCGCTCGGAGCTGGCAGAAGCATTGTACAAGCCGAAAGGCATCTTGTTAAATTCATAAAGGTCATTGAGCGAAGCAAAGGTAGTCTTGTCTTCTTAGATTGATGCATGTAATTTTGCCTGTATCCAAAAAGCAGGTCGAGTCTGGACAAATATTGAGCTCCTTTGAAGCAGTCCTATATGTCGCCATTACGAGGGACCGGATAAATATCTTTATAGGAGTATCTTATTAAGACCCAGTGTCAGTATGAGTATTCAGTATCTTGTGAAAAGCCCAGTAATCCAAGAAGAAACGCCCATCAGTGTTATTTTTCGTTATTAGAAAACAGGGATGCTAAACAAGGAGCTGCTGTATGTCAAGAATAGGTCGCCCGTAATGAGGCCGGAAACTCTGTCTTCAATTACTGCGTTATTGTGACGAAACGCTATATAGATGCCAAAGAATGTTGATATCACAGTATCTATGTAATGGATGTTGTCACAAGTTGGCCTAAATTTGAGTTATACACAACAAAGGAGCTTTGTGTTTAAAAAGGACCTCAGGCAAGGCTGCCGACTGTTAAGAACGTAGGTCAGTAATAATGGTTACCGTAAGTGCAGAGACAAAAACTTGAAAAAGTATTATCAGATGGTGGCGAGGCACAGGAAAGTATGTTGAGCGGAGCATGGTCCATGCTAAAAAGAAAAGCAACGTGTTCATTCTTTTGTTAACTAATCAGGATACTAGCGTCAAACGCGATGACACCTCGCAACTGCGGTTGAAATAGGTGAGGCATGAGGTAGGGACGGTGCCATTGGAGGTCTACCTTATGCGCATCCAAAAAGCGTCACACTCAAGAGAGTAATCTAGGCTAACAATGTTGCCCTGCTCAAGAACAGGGGTGAAAATATACTGAAGTGCAGTGAGCACATGCGCGGGGTAGTATGCATAATCGAGTTCGAGCTCAGTGTCCTCAATGTGAATGAAGTGGTCCTGGGGGGAAATGAGGGCAGTTTTCGATAATAAGCTGTCCAAGCATGCGATCATGAATGCATAAGGGTATAATTACAAGCTAAATACGACGTCTGGTCGCTTATGAGAATACCCACTGCGATTGGCTTCATGTTTGTGTTTGATATCGTCATTGGCATTATTTATAGAAGGAGATTTTATATTGCTGAGAATATAACAGAAGTTCCGATGAACAACGCAATAAACGGCAACAGTGCCCATTAGGTTCCAGCGTATACTGTTTTGGCAATTACTGTCAGCATGTTATACGGGCATGAGGGAGGAATTTCAAAGTTCGATTATGAAGCATCTTTCCCTTCAAAAACCCCGCCTTGGGTTTTTGAAGGGAAGAAGGGAAAACCCCCCTGTTGGGAAAAAACAGCGCGCTCTTGAGACAGGGAAATGAGAGAAAGGACAACAAAACGCCCTCATTGTCCTCGTCTCAAGAGTGTGCTGTTTTTTTCCCAAGATGAACTACTAAGTAGTCCATTATTCCACCCTTGTTCTTCTCCTGGGTAGGAAAGAATATTAGAGGCCTGCAAAGTGGAGAGAAGCGACGGAACGATGAAGAAGAGCGGCGTCAGAGACAACGAGGCGGGAAACATCCCGGTAATCAGGCGGCGAGGGAGAGGGAGGGGAGAAGCGTATTACGGCATTGTAGAAGCGTCAGGCTGACGTAGGTGAGCACACATTAGTGAATCATGACCACGCTTTTTGTCTTGTTGGCGCCAATGGAAGGAACAGGGAATGTGACCCCGGATGCCGGAGTAGTAACTGAGAGTACTGGACAAATTCTAGGATGGTAGATAACTGGTATTTGTGAGCATGGGGCCACGGTGTCGACATGACTACACACTGGGGCAGGAGGAGGGGAATGGGCTAAGGTAGGTGGTTGCGAAGCAATTTTAGCATATCTCGGAGTGCCAAAGGCTGTAGAAGACGCGGCTGGAGCCACGGCGCAGGTGAAAAGGGCCCGTTAATACCTGTCGACGCTGCAAAAATATGGTTTATCTAGCGGGAGATTGGTGCTTCGAAAAACAACACTTGCTTACGCAGCGAGCTCTTCGCGTATAATGACTTGGATAACTGAGCGCATGTTACCCTCAACAGGGACGCCGTCATTGACGGTGACGCTCTGGGTGCGGCACGACTGAAGTTTCTCGAAGATTTGGCAAGGTGCGGTGTTGTCTGTCACAGTGGAGGGGTTCCGAGCAAGCTAGACATTGAAAGCGATGGTTCTGATGCCCTTAAAATATTTAAAATGCGTTCAATCTCCGTCATAGCAGATTTGACTTGGTTGCAAACGGCTAGGAAGTCCTTGATATATGTAGTGTAGGACTGAACAGGCTGCTGCACACCCACGGCGAGCTTCTGCTTAGTCAACTCAGCAGGACCAGACAGCAACCGAAAATTATGCGCAGATGCTCGGTGAAATTTGACCATACCGGCATGCATTCCCGGCGACTTAGATTCAACATATTAGGGATAACAGTTAAGTAAAATGCAACATTGATTTGCTTTGATGGTCACCCCAGTGGTTCACCGCTCTTAATATGGTGTATTTGTCAAGCCAGTCGGCGACATCGTCTCTGCGAAGACCGGCCATGAGCTAAGGAACGCGCTGGCCGCTGGTGATGGGCCCGTATTGCCTAATCATATCCTGTAGGAGCCCTCCAGCAGATAACGCTGTTGCCCTTGTCCATAAGATAGAGCTGTGAGGGTAAGCGATGGCCGGTACGGAGCTCAAGTGGGGACTCTCGGTGGCTCCGAAGCGAGAGGCCATGGATAATAATGGCACTACCGCAACTTGTGAGCCACATGCGAACAAACTTTTTTATTCTGGGCTGTAGTTGCTCGAACTGTACGCGAGGTTTTTCGAACATCACTGGACGATTATGGAGATATACAGGTGTAAGTTCGCACAACACGCTGTCAGTATTTCAATACATAGCAATACACCACCAATAGGTATGAGTGTAATTCTTGTTGACAACAAAATATGACTATATCATATTTTAACACAACCACAACAAGTATTGATCTTTACAGTATATTCCGCAGAAAAAATATTTCATCGTCACTGATGCGATGTACGCAGCGGAAGAGAAGACATGTATTTTTTAATGCTCACCAATAGTGCTGTAGAGCTCCGAGTAACTGCCGGAGGTACCTAGAGGAGATAATGGCCATCTGAAAAAAAAAATTTCGTCATCTTTTTTTTTGTTATGGCGACCCACTTCGTTATAGATAAAACTAATGGTAAAGCGCTATAAATAAAAAAAATAAATTTAGTAAATGGTTTGTTAAATAAGGATACCATAATTTGTTCAGTAAAATCACGATGAAAAATCACACTATAATAAACAATGCAAAAAAGCTGTTAAACTGTAGGCTTCGTTCGTTTACATATTTTTGAAGCCAAATCACGAAAAGATGAGCTCATGATGACAGGGGGGAAAGAATTTACAACTTACTTTGTGCAGAATTGAGACACTAATACTCCTGCCGTCAGTATTTATGTGTATTGCACGATGTGCAGTGGGTGCCCCGCACAAATTCTTTCGGCGTAAAACTCGCATGTCAAACCAGGACGCTGTGTTCCGCTCTCCTGTGACGGAGTGCAACTATTCATTTTTGCAATGGAATGTGCTGAAAATGTTTACAACGGAGACATTTCGAATGCCACTTGTTCCGTCAACCATATTCTTTCCTCCAAGACTGATTTCCGAGAATGATTATGGTTCCGCAATGAACGACTGCTTTTCGCTCCATGACATGGCGTTCTAATCAGAGCAACCAGGTCCACCCGTAAGCAAGAGATGACCCACGCCTCTGGGTTTCTCCATTCGGAATAAAGATATACTCTGTTTTTACTCACTACGCCTAGCTTGTACAACCATGTACAATAATCTTGTCCAGCTGTATACAGCCGCTTCTGTAAACTTTCGTTAATTTTTCCGCAGTAATTTTTGTATATAAAACTGTTATTCAAGATACAACCAGGACGACTCTTTTCCAAGATGCGTATGGCAGGTAGCCTACGAACGCACTCGATGCAGTGCTTCCGCACGTCATATAAGAGGAGAACCTCAATTTCGGCGCCCAGAATAGACCGCAGAGGAATCCAGACATCTTCGCCGGCTTCGCAATAAAGTACAGGAAAGCATCAACACCTGAAGCTAAAACGTGCGAAGACGCGAAGCGGGGCACTAGACAGGGGACCGTGATTAGGTTTCGATGACGATTCACAGACACAGAGATAGCAAAACCGCTTACGGTGGTATTTTGTCCCGCACAATATCCTTCTCCGCATTTGACAATCGGGCTGCGACGTATTGCCCGACATCGTGACCACAACGCAGAAGTCATGCGAGTTTAGCGCCTGAAGGCGTAATTAGGCTCGTAAAAGCATTCGGTGCTATAATGTTTAATGTCTGTGTTTTCCGTTCTCTAGTTTGCTTTACGAGAATCGAGGTGATGCTTTTAAGGAGATGGAAACATGTACGAATGTTACAAACATTTATTTGTTGATTTCAAACGCCGCTGGGGTGTGATGTTATCGCTGTACCTGCAGCACAAGGAATTATTTTGCGATATTTGTTTGCCTATTATCAGTGTAGTGAAACTGGGTTTATCATTTTTGTGTGTAGTGCGAGATGCACCAATATTAGTCTGGGACGGTGGCAGGCGAGCACAAAAGATTTCGTGTTATTTCATACTCCATGAAGTGTAAATTATGCACATCCGTAGCAGTGGGTATTTCTAGCTTCGATGACGAGGGATCACGTTTGCTTCTACAACTGCTGCTAACATGCTTCGTTATTTGGTGGTGCAAATCAAACACGAATGCATAACGCCTAAATCCCTTCAAAGAGAAATTCAATATCTGTACTAATAAAAGATGCTTTTAAATGTTTTAACTGAAACATCCATGGGGTAAAAAAAAGAGGGCCTTGTTTCAGTTTCAATATGATTTAGGCTGAATATGTTTCTTCATGTAGAGTCGTACTCAATTACACCTAAATCCACTGCCACAAGCAAGCACAAAACTTACGTGACTATTCAGTCATGCACATTGCAAAATATTTTTTTGACACACACAAATATAAAGCTGCCCAAGCGCACGTCAGAAGTGAATGGTACACTTTAAAGAGCCTCCATTGCTCAAGTTGCTAAGACTAACCCATTGGCTGTCGCACAGCATGAATATGAAAAACCATCATGAACACTTCAAAGGAAAGTTTTTATCCAGGCTAAAAGATCAAGATGCGGAAAGGTCACGCTGTACTGTAAGCGATACGAGTTGGGCCCCTTCGTTTCTGACTCGACAAAAAAGGTATTCTCTCATGTTAGTGATATTGCAGTAGAGGGCAAGCGAAGGAACTTATTTTGCAATGAAATAAAATTTGTATTAGGCTGACCTGCGCTCGCAAAAGATCTAAGCGAATCATCGGCAGCTATAGCAACAGACGTGGATCCACGGATACCCGTTCCAATCGGCAGTGCACAATTTAGAGTCGCCGCGGAAGAGATATATATTCACCAGCCAAGAAATACTGGCAAACTCTAGATCATTACGGAAAAACGCGTCATTGCCTGCAATCATTCTGGCGTAATCTCGGCGTTAAAAAGAAACCAACAAAAATGCGTTACGTGATGTCGATCATGAACAAAGTGCCCAAAATTGGTTTGCGCGCGAAATCAGTGAGAAGGCAGCATGAAAGCGCCTGTTGTAAACCAACGGATTCGACTGGTTAGCAGCATTACTCTCTTTCAATATAAATCGCCGTGATGCTTTAAACAGAGGATAGGAAACATAAACTTTATAAAATTTAAACATTTGGGGTTCTTAGGTCGATAGTATGGCTTGCGACATGAAACATGCAGGATTTCCGGGCACGCACGTCGCCGCTGGGATGCTGCCTCGCTGTCGGGGGCGATTTCATACTCCAGTTGTCCGACGTGGAGAAGGGCGTTGTGTAGCCGAAGGTACCGCCCCAAGAACGTTTTACTTTTCCTGCGACGGCGAATCGGCGTCTATAAGCAGACAATCTCCCGACCTGTACTCTGCGCCGCGTCATCGCAAGTTGTAGCAGCGGACATCGGTTCGTTGCTGGTCTTTAATCGAATCCGAGTGAGTTGTCGGGCATCCTCTGCACTCCAAAGATGGGCTGCCATGTCAACGCTATCCTGGTATGTTACAATTTGCTTCATTGCATCGAGCTTTGCCGTTGTTTCTTGTTTTCTCTTCGATGACAGTATTATACGTAAAGATCACATGCTGCAGGATTTACATTGCAGGTCTTGTGATCGGTATCGACAAGCATAGCAATCATGTCTGCATTCTTTTCGTTGACCGCTCCTTAATTTTATGGGTGTGGGGATGGTACACTGTTGAGCATCGGTATCTTGAATGGCTGCTAGTCAAGATGGCTTGTTTGAACTCTGCTGCAAATGATGTTCTCCTGGCTGTAATGAGCTCTTCGGGGGCACTGTGTGGTAGGAGAATGCCTTCGACAGAGAACTTGGTGACCTCTGTCGCAGTACATGTAGGCAGAGCCGTGACGATGTATTGTTTACCCGCTCATGATGTTGCTAACGGGCCGAAGAGATCCATCCTGATTTTCCTGAAATGTTCTATTCGGCTGTGGATTCATGTTCAGCAGCGCGGCAGGCCTTATGGGGATGTCTTGTGGAGTGGACACTCACCGCATGTTTTCACGTAATGAACGATATCGGCATCTAGCGCGGCGACCAATACTTGTGTTGGAGTTGCTGCATAATGCATGCAAGCGAAGTCGAGATGCCATGTCATCCCGTGCGTCGTGCAACCACTGCAGAAATTCCATCAGGAGGATTATATGTAGAACAAGTAGGTGATCAGCCTTGTTAGATGCTAAGTTCCTCACAGAGACGTCATTGCTTAAAGCGAGTGACCCCAAATGACGCATAACCACAGTAGGAGGGAGAGCGGTATTGCGTCTAGGCAGTTAGGTAGGGTTTAAAACTCTGGGTTTTAGCATTGCTCTTCTGCGAAAGTGCTGGCATTTACTGGTCCCAAGAAGCTATCGTCATGGTATTCTTTCAAGAGCCCTTGGCTGAATGCTCGGGATATGCAGTCTGCGTCGGAATCTTTGCGGCCGGGCATGTTTATTTAACAAACGAAAGATTATTGAAGGCGCAGACTTCATTGAGCACGGCAGCCGAAGGGGCCTTTCAAACGGCCAGCCAACAGAACGCGTGGTGAACGCTTACCACGTTGCATAGTCGACCATATATATACACGCGGAACTCTTAGGTGGCCCAGATAATTACGAGGCACTCCATGTCTGTCCTCGAGTAGTTGGCTTCTGCGTTTGAGCGGGACCTGCTTGCCTACGCGTTAACCTTCTCCAGTCCGCAACATTTCTGAAGAAGAATTGCGAATAGGCCCACACTGCTCACGCCGGTGGGGCGTTCAGCCTCGGCGTTTTCATCAATGTCGCCTAGGACAGGAGGGGACTGCAGGTGTGACTTAGGTTTATTGATGGCTTATGTTTGCGACGCCTCTCAAGTAAGACTTCCATCAATATTTGTAATTCAATAGCAAAGGCGCACAGGCAACTCCGCCTGTACGTGCTTGGCGCAGGATGTGGCAGGTCACACAGTAGTGGAAGCGCAGCGGGAGGTTGCTTGAAGTTTTTCAGGTGTTGGCTTTCCAGTGGATTAAGAGCCCTTAGCGTGGTTCGCGGGCGGGCGTTAAAGGGCTGCTAACAGGAACAGGGCGGTAGAGCGAGTACTTGGTGTTTGACGTCGTGGAGGCGAGATACGTTAAGGACGTACGACATGCTTCAAGGCAGGTTACTGCTCATACGCATGCGGCTGTCTTGGTTGGAGTTGTCCAAGATGTCCGCTAAGACGTACAGCAGACCCTTTTAAACGATGGTAGAAGCCGACTAAGCTCTACGCGGAAGACTTCGCTTTTGAGTTCCTACAAATCAAAGTTTTTGCCGCTTCTAGGGTAGCAAGGCTTAGTTGTGACGACCGGTTCTACTCCATATCTGGGCATCGAGGGTCCATTCAATAGAGGACGCTTCCCTTTGGAATGTGGCCATAGTTCTCGACGGGTTTCACACAAGGCCAACAAGCAGAGACTTTTTAACGACTCTAATTAGGCATTAACTTTCCCGTCTTGTATAATGTTGGGAACAGCGCGCTGAAACAGGCTCTTCATGTCTTCGACATGAATTTGGATTGACTTTAATGGGAGATGGATGTCGGCCTGGGGGAGCATTACTGTTCTCTTTGCTCCGAGTGCTTGTTAACACGTGCAAGAGGTTTTTGAAGTCGCCCCTGTCATCAAAGAGGACATAATTTGCATACCAACTTCAAGCTGAACTTTCAATGTGAACTGAAAATGTGATGGAGTTTCAGTGAATAAATGTGGCAACTCCTCCATACTGATAGAGAAAGTCCGCTGAGTTTGTTCCGAGTGCATTTGAAAATAGAGGTGACTATCGGCCTTGCTCAATCACAACCGAAACCGGCACTGTCGACTGGGCAATTTTCACTGCTGAATCCCCATTCCCTTTTCTGGAGGGACGTCGTGTAGTAAGCCCTGTTGGAGGTGAAGTTCTTGAAGTCGGCTACTGGGTCGGTGGGCTGTGGGAAGGTCTCTCGGGAGGACACGAACCGGACTGTTGTGTCGGCTTGTAGGAGTCCGAAATATGAATGCTAGCAACTATCGCCAGATGTCATGTGGTGATGACAATGCCGTAGAAGAAAAAAACGTAGAAAAAAGCTTTCAAATGAAAGGAACTCCTTATTTGGTTTAGTTGTTCCCGCAAGATTACTGATCAAAGCAAATCGGAGACAAGCAATAGCAAAAGCCGGCGTCGGCGGTTGTCGATCAGCCAACGCTCTTTGCAATTAGCAATGCTCAATTTAAATTGGTCGCAGAAACATCTAGCTCAACCAGTCATGAAACACTGACAATATCTGGATCATTACGTAGACACTTGTCATTAATAAGGGATAATTACGCATTGACATCCACCAAAGCATAGCCATACGGCTACAATGGAAAGCTATACAGCTTTCACAGAAACTTAGTATGTAAATAAAAAATTGTTCTTAGTCTGGGGACCGAACTCGGGACCACCGCCTCTGCGAACAGTTGCTCTTCCAGCTAAGTTCACCAGGATGGTCCGCAGATCATATTGTAGGGTGCGAACAAATTTATAATTAACTATATTATCTGATAATTGATATATAAAAGTATTGGAGCGTTGTTGGTCGAAAATTTAGGGGAAACCCTCAAGGTGGAGTTTACTTGTAGGAAAAGTGTAATTACTCGCTGACATCCGTTATTACTTCCTTATTGGAAATATACTCCACCTTGCTGGTTTCCATAAATATTCGATCGCCACTTGTAATTGGTTGCGACCATCCCACCCCCCCCCCCTGCCCTAACCTCGCCCCTACAAAAAAAAACGATAAAGGCATGTTTCATGATAACGAGCATGTACAAAGAACCCGGACAAATTCAACCTCTGCGCGAAAACTACAGCGAAAAGACCGCATTCTGACGGGTGTTGAAAAACAACAAACATATATTTGAATGGTTCGCGGCATTATCGCGACATTCCTAATTCAATCATCGCGCCATATATTCAAAACAAATACGAAAATTGAATAAAATGTTCTGTATTTTATACTAATATTATCAGTCCTTATGCGACTAGCTGCACTAATTGCATGAAATATATAAATAACTATTTGAAATATTCAAAATATAATACCGCCATAAACTTTAAGGAGGACTCAAGAGAAAAAAACTTATGATATATGTAATGTGCCTTAATAAATGGGGTGGTTAGAATTTGTTTTTGTTTCCCCATTTTTTCAACCCGCATATCCTGTTTTCAAGATCAGAGCAATAAAGTCACCAGACAATCGCTGTGTTGGATGCTTGGATACGTTAACATTTTGGTTTGTCGAACATGTACTCGGGTTCTTCCCTTCACCGTATATAATTCACAGCTCATAACCGTCAAGTATGAGAACAATTCGGGGTGTGTAGCCTTTACCAGTTGTACCTGAATAGTAGTGAGAAAAGTCGCAAATAGAATGGATTTAATAAATTGTTGCTTAATTATACTTGTTGTGACGCAATATGCATTTTTTTCTACGTTTTACTACCTCCTTTCATTCATCACCGAACTCCTAGAAAATTCTGTCACCCGCGTGGAAAACGAAGACCGTTGTTCTAGCGCCTTATACTAGGCTCTCAGGAATGCAGCAGGTCTAATTTTGACTTGTACCTCATCACCTTACTGATGGCTCTATACATCCTTTGGTCCGTTGCCTTCTAGTAGTTTGAGTGCAACACGAACATGGCTGGTGTATAGGTGAAAAAATATTGTTCCTAATCCATTGCAGAAAGTCTACCCCTTTAGCCCATATAATATGAGTCATCTAGTAGGAAAAAGTACACAATTTTCTACCTCTACTGACGCGGTAATTACGGCAAAGTACTCACATATCCTCCATTTTGAAATTCATGTCACTTAGCTTAATATTTTGAAGATAAATGTTCTCTTTGTAATGGAAAACCATTGCCACCAAAGATTTTTTAGTTGGCTGCTCTACCTGCAATGGGAAAAATTGAAGTATCAAGAAATTGGAGCTCGTAAGCAGAAGGATAGGAAAGCATTGAAATAACACCCTCCCTTAATTTGTTTTAAGTGGTCATGTACATCTTCTCGAACATAGGAAATCATATCTCAGTTTTCGATAGCCGTTCGTCCAAATTGAAACATATCGTTCTGATTTAAAATCCATAGTCAATGGTGTTCCTCAGGGCAGCATTCTTGGTCCGCTACTTATTAATATTGGCATCAATTATTTCGTCAACCTTTCTGCTAAGCCTCAATATGTTTTATATTCCGACGATGCTAGCATATTTCTATCGGCTTCAGGTTATCATATCCTAAACAGCAACGCAAATGTTCTTTTTACCAAGCCTGAAACGTTGTCAATAGCGAATCGTTTAGGCATAAATGTTAATAAGACGAAAGCCATTAAATTTAGATCTAAATTGAGGAAGCGAAATTCTCATGTAAATTAATTAATGGCGGAGCACCAATAGAAATCACGAATAATATTAAAATTCTGTGTATTACATTTCCTCAGAGAATGCTCTGGGATATTCACATTGATGCTGTTCAACTAAGTTATCTCGACCAGTTGGCATTATTTCCCGTTACAGAGCATATCTCTCGTATCAATGAAAGATTCTTCTTTATAATTGTCTGTTTCACTCACATTTTATTTACTGTTTCCTGATCTGGGGAGCAACCACGTATATAAATTTGCAAAAAATCTTCATACTTCAAAATACGTTTATCAGAATACTCTTCAATCTACCATAAAACAGTCATTCACAAGGCCTTTTCCCCAAATCAAACATAATACCAGTATTGAATGTTTACAAATATAAGCTAGCACTGGCTTTCTAGTGTGAAATAAAATATCATCTTGAAACTTTACCTGAGTTGTCCTTGGCAAAAAGCACTGTGTGTTACCCTACCCGTCATAAAGAGGAGTAGATTGTACCAACTCCTAGAACCAACTACTCAATGAAAACATTATCCATCGCCCTTCCAACACTATTAAACAACTATAAAAATTCCGCGACCGAATTGTTTAAAATATATAAACATGCATTACAACAGCTTCACTGCATACATCCTTGAAAACTGCACCTGTGTTTCTATTGTATGTATATTTATTCATTTATTTATTCTACTACTTTGTATCCTCTGTAGTTATTCTATTTTTGATTTATTTTCATTCTTTCTACTTTATTTAATTTTGTCGCTCCTAAATTGCGAAGGGCTTATATGTATACTTGTGTGTCTTTTCGTGCTGTGTTGTTGCCCTATAGAGAGGGGCTGCGGGCCTTGTGAAGCTGCCGTTTACGAGCAGCTTTTACACACAACCTCCTCCATCATCCCGATGGAAATAAAGATTATTATTATTATTATTATTATTACAAGGAGCAAAATGGGGTTACGGTTTGAAACGCAAATCTTACAAACAAGACAAAGGGAAGATAGGTTTCATTGAACTGTTCCTCGATATAACAATATGTTATTCAAAAGCAGATTGTCCCGCATTTTATTATTTATTGAAAAAAAATGTGGGTAGGAAACTTTTAAACAGTAAATATCCTTACGAAGAAGACGATCGGCAGTGGTGAGAGAGGAGCCCTCTCGCTAGGCCAGCCATTAAATCATTCTTCATCCTATCGCCATGTTGTGCTGTCCCCTTCGTTTGTCACCACGTAAAATTTTGGTTGGAAGTGCGGTGTACATCATGCCCATCCTCGTCTTGGAGCATCGACACCATCTGCCATCGACTGAGGGCCCAGGGACATCGCTGAGCAGCTTCGCCCCAGCCCTTCCAGCCCAGAACCGACCAACTACCACCACCCAGCTTCCAGCCCGGACCTGAAGACGAGAACAGACAGACCAACCAGAACCGAGACGAAGGACCCGAAAGACCCAAATGACCCGAAGGAACCGAGGGACATGAACACGTAACCCCCACCTAAGCCGCCCGACCCAACCTCGAGGCATCGTTCCCATGGATGCTTTGGTGGCGGATGGTTGAAGAGCTCCAGGGAAGGCGGATCACCCACGCACCTACAACTTGGCGCCAAGCAAGTCATTCACTCCTGCTTTTACTTGAACATCCTCACCATCCCGTCAACATCAACTGCAAGCGAACCGATCAGGACGATCGCTCGGTGGCCCCGGGAACTGTTACGAAGAAGAAGATCGGCAGTGGCGCGAGAGGAGTCCTTTGCTAGGCCAACCATTAAATTATCCTTCACCCTATCGCCATGTTGTGCAGTCCTCTTCGCTTGTCACCACACAACAATATATTGTTACCGGTAAACGCGAGACCGAAGTAGTGCTCTCATAGACAACGACGACGATCGAGGAACGCGTGGATGACGAAGTGTTCTGAACGACGACGACGCTGACAAAGTGAAGGCTGATTGGCTCCGAAAGTCTTTGCGGCGAGTTCTGCCCATTGCAGCGTGATACATCGTATACATCCCCGTAACATCTTGGTAGAGGTGCGGAGTATATATGACTCTCAATTAAGATTAGTCTTTCTTTTTTGAAGTAGAACTAAGTTAGTAGAGATGTGAATGCGTATTCTTGCGGCTGCTTATATAACGTTTGCTAACAAATGTAAAATGGCGGTTTCTATCCCTTGAATACAGGTTTCGCATTGCAAAAGCCTTGCGCCCGCTTTATTTGCTGCATGTTGCGTGTAGGCATACGTTAAGAAATTACAAACGCAGAGCTTTCAGCTCTTCGTTTTAGCAAGCATTTACAGTGATTTCGTTTGTGTTTGTTTGCATGTTAATGATAATTAACCCTTTTGTAGTAAGATGACAGATCGTTTGCAGGAGGCTGTACTCTGGTAAGTTTATTACCATTATGATCGCTTGAAGACCGGGAAATTGAATTGTTGGCGGTCAGCTGTCTGTAGTTCAATGTTCCGATTGTACTACCTAATCTCCGCAAGCAAGTGCGAGATATTAACGCACAGGTTTGGATCTAGTACAGCTTTCACTGGTATGACATGTTCGTGTTCGAAAATTAAATCACAGTAAGACAAGTAATTGAATCTCACAGCCTTACTAAACTGATTTTAGTGCACTTTTCTGAGATGCGACGGCAGAACTGATCCTGATGATGATTTGCATCACGCCTCAATACAAGGCCAATAAGGACAGAGGCGGAATGGTTCTTGGACATACTACCTTGGAATTATCAGAGTTCCATGGCGCCAACTGTAACTTGCGCGACTGTTAGAATTACAGTGAAGTGAAAAAGACATGGTGCCGTCTAATTACCGGTTCGTCTACGTTACGTCCTTTCTTCGTCATTATCGGTATTCTATTTCAACTAGAATGGTATATGCATTCACGCCTGACTTAAGTATAAGATACTATGAAGGGACATATATTGAAATATGTGAACTCAAATACGCATCACATCTTCCAGAGATGCGGCACAGCTCTCGATTTGCTCTTAGCCATTGCGCAACCAACTATTGGACATTTGGCCATCTGTCGATTTACTCGTCTTGTCATGACCATAAATTCCGAGTAAAGAATTATTGCTTCATGAGATAGAGGAAGGGACAGCGGTAAATTGCTATTTCTTCCTTTAATTGCATCTCGTGAGAGGCAACTTCCTATGCAATATACAGGCTTCGAAACGATAGAATTTTAAAACCTGATTAAGAAGTACATGCAATTGTCACATCCCGCAATAATGTTAATAATGAATGTATTCAAGAAAGCGTAGCAATACGACATCGAGCTTTACTGAAAGATTGTTTCTGTCTAAGTTTAACCTGAAAAATGTATCGTCTAACATTAACCTAGATTTACTCTAAATAAAGTAATATCAATTATTCCGGCTTTGTTAGACGAACCTGATTTCGCCGCGCACAAAAGTACGAAAAGTTCTGTTTTGAACATTATTTTGCATGAGAATCATGCTGCGATAACACTTCTATTACCGCTTTGTATTATAAGTGCAATATTGTAAATGCAAAATAAAACATGAAGTTGAAAACATCAATGTGCTATTATAGTTGTTCCGTATCTACGAGGGTAGAGTGATAGTCACCACAGCCGATATTATTGACACTCTTCCGAATGTAAGGCTACTACAGTTTTGCTTTTTTGCTGCTGCGTCCAGTTTTGTTTCTTCTATAGTCAAGCGCAGCATACATTGGTCGTTTCTATTTTTTTGCGAAATTTGCCTTCAGCACTAACTTCTCGGTAGGAACTTATAGACCTTGTGGTCAAAGCACGAAGGGTGCTACTCGAACAGATGTCCAAAATATATTATTGGCAGCCAATTGCACGTCGAATTTACGTTCTAGTTTTAGTAGGTGCAAGAAAAGCCAGATTGTAAATTATTAATTAACTGCGTCTTTGAAACTCTCTGTAAGAACGAGATTGTAATTTGCGCAGAATTACTTTAACCGTTTTGTTTGTGTCCTTGTGTCTGTCAGTCTCTCAAAAACAATCAATACGTCCTGTTTTGCCAACGCAGTTTGCCTACGACCACACACACAGATTATGAAGCATTTGGTTAGCTAAATAACTGAATGCATATTTTAAGATAATAGCAACGACTTGCCGCTTTAAATTTAGTTTCGCGTAGCACATAAGTTTATGCTCTGTGCATGCATGAACGCTTGCGGTAAAATATTATTGAGCCACATCTCCTCGTTTAAGTCGAGTACACTTTGGTGATATCTCGTGCTCGAATTGAGAAATAACATGAGGGAATTACATTTCTTGTGACTTTTGAACATGACCGGCTTCTCAGTTCCTATTACCGTTTAGTTCGAAAATAATAATGAAGTGTCGCATTCAGCTCCATTTTCTGATTTTTTTGTTAGAGCGGCTCTTTATTTATAAAAGGATCGCCACATGCCCTAAGAGATAACTAATAAAATATTACTCGGCGTAAATAGGAGCAACAACTTTATTTATATCAAATGAACATGAGCACAATATTACAATTGTTAGACGGAGAGCTCTGAACCATTCCCACCAACACATAATATTAAAAAGTACTCACAAGGTTATATAGACTTTCAACATACTCCTTATCAAGAAGTCGTCTTGAGGCGCCCATGCGATATTGAAGAGTTGTCGCCTGCGCAAAGCAAATTTTAATGCCTCTGTGATTGCAGATTTCAAGGAGCCGGAATGTTGACGCACAGTTAAAACTCATTATCCTAGTCAAATCCTCTAATGCATTTTTCTTGTGTTGAAGCATGTGTTTCTTTAAGCAGTAATGGTAACCAACATAAACCGATCACCAACATAAAAAAGCTCAACTAATTGCAGTTAACCTTTTTAGAGCGCAGCTCTTGGGCGTCCGTTCCTGGGTTTCGCTTCGGCGTCGTCGTCGGCCTCGTAACCATCTCCGCCCCCCTTTCATCCCCCCAGCGCTAGCAGCGACCGACTGATACCGCTGGATGCCGCTGACGCCGCTAGAAAGTCAAGATAACGTGAGTGCATAGATTTGATTTAAGATTTGATTTATTTATAGGAAGGGAAAGGCGAGGTAACTGTCTCACTTGATTTCTGCGGACACCGCAACCGCGCCGTAAGGGAAGGGAGGAAGATGGGAGTGAAAGTGGATAGAGAGAAAGAGGAGCCGTAGTGGAGGGCTTCGGAGTAATTTCGACCACCTGGGGATCTTTAACGTGCACTGACATCGCACAGCACACGACGCCTCTTCGTTTCGCCTCCATCTAAACGCATCCGCCGAGGTCGAGTTCGAACCCGGGTACTCCGGCACAGTAGTCGGGCGTCTTACCACTGCACCACCCCGGCGGGGCAGACTGCATAGAACACCGTCGCCGCCATGCAGAAGGAGGAGGGGAGGGTCCTCCCCCCCCTCCTGTTTCTGTGTGGCGGATAGGGTGCTCTTCAGTTGCCGACGCGCCGGTTATTTCACGTAGGCCCCAGCACGTCGACGAATACGTGACCACCTTCCCACGGCTAAACCTGGTTCTTGGCGCTGCGGAAGCGAGGGTATCATATTGTTTGCGTCGGCATCGGCGGCGTTGTCCCTGAAACCAACTCCGCAGCTTGGGTTGACTCACTATCGGCGTCAGCAGCATCAGTCAGTCGCTGCTATCTCTTCCCTCCTCCCTTTATCGCGTTGTCCGCTTGCTGCGCGCGCTTCTGCCCCCATCGTTTGCCGCTGGGTGTACACGCCGCCCCTCTCCCCCTCGTCCTGCGAGTCTCCGGTTGTCAAAGCGCCGGCTCGAACTTAATTCCTTTCTTCGCTCCGCCTCCAATGCAACCCCTGTGCGGTGGCAATCAGAGAGCCAGATCGGTGGCGGCGGATCTGTATATGTGCACCGCCAGAGCCGAAATTGCCGCTGCCGTTGCCACTGCGAAATTATCTGCCAGTTCTTTCTGAGCCATGAGCGAGACGGCTGCTGCTGCTGCTGCAGCTGGATTCAGTCTGGCCGTGGCGAGGGAAAAGCGCGCAGCGAGCGGTGGACAACCATCCTTCTCCCGTCAGTCAGCGAGACGGACCAATGGACGTCGTTCGCGGTACGTACGTCATTACTGGGGCCCGTCGGGCCAGCGCAGGAAACGGGGAAGCTGGCTTCCCAAAGGAGAGCATGAGAGAGCTTTGAATTGTATTTTCGATGCTTTGCGGCGCGCGTTTCACTGTAGCATTTTGCACAGACTATCTCCGGTACATGATCGAAACACTGGGCTCCTTTGCTTAAAAGGGCCTTCTCTGGATATCTGTGCACATTTATATCATTATGGTGAGCTTTCACTCTGCAACTTCATCTCATGCTTCAGAGCTTCCGAAAAGAGGTCGACTCTGTCAACTGGACTCAGTGGACTCAACGCGGAGACGTCAGACAGCACCATACCTGTTCCAAAAAGTTCCTGAGACCCCTTTCGCCATCGCGATTGGATTTATATGTATTGTTTGCGAAGTCTTGTCACGAATATTTCTTAGTGCTGGCTTTCACCTATACTGTGCTTGTAAAAAGACAATAAGGAAAAAATGAAGCTGCAGATATAAAAACGAGACATGTATTTTGGATTTCAATTCATGATGTTCATGACGTATCTGGGGTGGCATATACATATCGATAACATTTTAGAATATTTTTCGCTAGCATTGGAAATGATTTCTTTGATATCGCATTTTTGTGCCAGAAATCATATGGGCAACATGAACACAAGCAGATTTTTATTGCTGCTCAGTGCCATTTTTTCTGAATATTCTGGAATACTTCGGAAAAAAGAAAAATACTGATTGTATTGGCCGTGCGGAGAGCGGCTGCTTTATTTGTGGTGAGTAATACCTAGTCATTTGCTCCTGACAACTAATTCATGCTTTCCAGTTGAGGGGAGAATAACCGGCCGCGTATATGGCAGTGTGAATTCAAATGTGCAGCCATTCCAAGAATTACCGCAAGTCAACTTGTTTTCATGTTTAAAATAGTGGATTCGACTCGCAGAAATCAGTTGGAGCCGCTTCCCCTGAAAACGTATTATAGCACCAGCCCACCCCGATTTCACCATGCGTGATATTAATTGCCCTCAATCGCCGTATTAGCCCGTTATCAACTCATAGTTCATTATTTAAATATTTTTTCTTTTAAGTTGCCTTCTTCAGATAACTGATTTCATTATCCGTTAATTAAACAAGTGAGTAATGCATTAAATACAAATTGGTTGGTTGTTATTAAAAGTCATGCTTATGGAACAATACAGAATTTTTGTGAAAGAATAAATGAAACGCCAAAATAATATTGACGTACCCATTTCTGCATACTAGTTCTTGTAGTTGGATCCATCCAGCTATTCTTCTCTATTAAATTATAAAATTCTGCATTCAGGCTTTCCACAACACTGGCCGCCTGAAAATGTTTTAAAAATATTTGTTGGTAAAGTATTGTTTCATATAAATTAAACGCAATCAACTAAGGGATATAGATTTTCGGAAATTTGTCAAAATATTAACACACCTAAAAGTGTCCTTTTAACTCAAAAAGAGTCGTCTCCGATGGGTTATTATTTACATGGAACGTCTGAAACGTGTTAGGAGCAATTCTTGCTGAAGTAATTTAAGCTTTGATTAAATTGTGTTCAAAGAAAACACTGTTAAATGTAGTCCTACCGTCCTTATTTTTATCCCCACTTCCCTAGCTGGCGAAATAAAGTTGTCTGTACACTCTAATCAGCGGGGCAAAACTAATTACTTAGAATGACGTTCACCCACGAGGGAGGTGCTTGAGCCTCCTCGCCCATCTTTCGCTAGTCAGGACAAGCTTCTTCTATGATGATCTTGGGCAAGGTGGCGGTGGAGATGCTTCAGCGAATCGAAACAGCCAAAGAAGTAGTCCGCTAGCTGAGGTCATTTCACAGTCATTACTTCCCAGAAGGTCATGTGCCTGCCTAGAGAAGGCGGCGAACAGGGTAGGTGCCGAATCGCCTCCGAACTTTTAATCAAATCGTCAGGTGCCTTCTTGTAGTCGCCATGGGTGCAAAGGGGTATTTAGGCCAGAAAACGCAGTTCGTCTCCGTCCCGCGTCCCGAAGGGGAGAGGGGGAGGCTTGGCCGCCGCAGCACGAAAAAAACGATCACTCCGCCGCTGCCGGCGCCGCTTCAATGCTTTCGGTTGCGGTCACTTACCGGAGTCCGCTATGTTCGTTTCTTTTATTTCAAAAGCAATACTACTCTAGGTTTCGAGCCTTTAGCGTAGCGCAGCTGGTAGCCACATCTTACGCACGTGAAGCTGTGACGTCACACCCCCACGTGGACTGGAAAGAGCTGCAAACTGGGGTCTCTCGTTTCACATGGGACGGTTATGTCAGAATCAGCCTGCTAGGATCCTGGGCCTTACCCCAATAGGCCACTCAGGCACGTTCGTACGACTTGGTAAAAGCGGGGCTTTATATGCGAGCTGAGGAAGAAGAAGAACGCTCGGTCACCCGCAGCTAATGCTTTCGCTCAATATTTGGTTCAGCAGCGTTGAACCCTTGTAATTTTTTTGAGGTGCTGGAGAATCTGCGCGAATCTCCGCCGGGACCCTGGTAACAACAGGCCGTCCGCCACCTGTGGAGGTTTCAGAGTAAGAGCAGCCGACGATGCTCTCTGAAGAGACTTTGGGTCGGTTCTGCCTCGTCAGTCCAGCCACGAATCACAATTGGCCCTCTTGTTCCTACTTTCTCGCTGGAGAGCGTTAGCAGTCTCAGCCACGCAATGCCCAAAACAAAGCAAATATGAAGCGCAAGACCAACTCTTGGAAGTACCAGGCTGCTCCCGAGCGATGATTGCCATTGCAATAGAAAAAAACAAAGTGGTTTTCAGGGAACCTCAAGTTCTTATTAAAATAACCAATGTGAGAGAAATCAATGAACCAGGGCGGAATTTCTGGTCAAAGCGACAAGCTAGTTAAGATTATAATACATGTTATATTATAAAAGATGTAGAAAACCCCTTCCTGCGAGAATAATCATGAGGTGGAGCTGCAGGTAACTAAAGAGCGCAAAAAAAAAAAAAGAAGCATGGCAAGGAAAAGACAAAATACGGTATGTCTAGCGAATTGATGTGTGGGAGCCAAAAAACTGGGCATTGCGCCGGAAATATTAGGTTGAGGCCATCAATGTCCCTTAATGTAATGTATATCAGATACGACCGTATGACATTATGCAAAATAAGGCTCTAATTAATGACGTAGACATGTTCAAATGGCAAGCGGAAGAAAAAAAGCCGGTGCTTCCAGTTAACACTGCAATTTGGGCATCGCTCATGTTAGACGGCGAATTGCGTGCAAAGCGTGTGAAAGATTGCCGTGCAAAGCCAGAGCCGCTGCGGCGCATACGTCGGGCAATAGGTAAGCATGAAGTGCGACCTGCGACGCTGCTACCACCCACTCTACAACCTCGCTACGATAAGCAACAGGCACTTCATGCCTAGCGTCATAGTTGCCCTCTCCCCCTCCCGACGCTGCTTCCCCGGCTCCTCCGCCCCGCTGCGCTGAACATTCTGGGCGTTGCTCGTGCGTTGCCAAATCCAAAACATTGGTGCGTGCTTCGCGCATGCACAGTAGCTACAGGTGACTTCTTTACTTGGTCGGGTATAAAAAAAATCTGCTCCTCGGATCCTCGCCAACCATTTGACGGGTGCTAATAAATGTTGATTTTCTCTCTATCTCTCTGTCTGGGGACGAAGGCTGTTGTCCCACGCGTGTTTCTCTCTCTTTTTTTCTCTTTCTTCTCTGTTTGCTCATCTGTCCACACAAGACAGCGGAGGTGGCTGAGGTAAAGAGCCAGTAGCAGGCCTGTGCTTTTTCTTTTCCTTCTTCTTTCAGTCTAAACAACAACTTTCTTCCGATAAACGATGGATACAGCAGTGAAAAGCCTATGCATACTATAACTACGCTTGAGATCTATGGCAACTATAGCAAGCCACGTCGACAGGTACCGAAGGTATGTCGAGTTATATAGTCGACAACTAGACCGAGAAGTACAATGTGAGGTAATCAATGTGCAAGTCGTAGCTAAATGGGCGACAAGCAGACGATAGACAGGCTGCGACAATAAAGTAATTTTGTGGTCTCCTTATACAGGAGAAGCCAGGAAAGGCTGTCAGTACTGACTCAGCATCAACAATACCAGCCACTCACCTCTATAAAGCGCCGAAAGATGAAAACCACCTATCTGCCTGCAACCTGGAAGTCTTCAAAAACATCATGCGGGAAAGATTCTGAGTTGACAGCGCGCACAACACCCTTCAGTTCAGTTCAGTTCAGTCGTTCAGTCGTGTCCGACTCTTCGTGACCCTATGGACCATGTCACGCCACGCTTTCCGGTCTCTCACTTTCCTCCTAACATCACACAACTTCATTTGCTATGGCTCGAGGATGCCCTCTAACCGCACAATACCCTAGACACATGCTAACTGTTATCTTATTTTCCTTTAAATTATTTCTTGCATTTTCATTTTGATAACACCCTCAAGGACCTGGCGATAGCTGCGGGAATTTCATCAATTGCATTTATATTCAGAGATGCAAGTGGAGTTCTTGGGCTGGCCAAATGGCAAAGCAAACTGCGGAATCTTCGCCCGGTTAGGTCAAAGGAATGTCTCAGCTACCTTGGCCTCACGCAATATCCCAATATACAGCGCCCTCTTCAGAGTTGATTAGTATTGTGGCGCTTTCGAATTAAAACTTGTGTGTGTTTATAATGTATTAAATTTAAGATTGCTGTGACTCAACAGAATTGCAAATTTTTGCAGAACAATTTAAATTTATTATGGCACAATGAATCGACAAAAACGCGCAGCACTTTTAAAGCAAATATTGCATATGACTGGGTGCTCTGGCTGTTGTGAAAACATTACTGTCCAATCTGGGATCAAAGGACAGCTTCACATTCATCTGTAAACTGTGGCTTCTCTAAGGCAAAGTTTTGTCGAGAAACTTGTTCAAGATATGTGCACAGTGATGCATTGCCTACGTATTAGCCTTTAAGTTGTTCAACCTGGCGCCTGAAATACACATTGTAGGCATTAAGTATGTTGCAATTACGAAGTGCAAAATTTTATTGTGAATATTTGAGCACTAAACACTACACTGAATCCGGCAAACTTTAACTTTACTCAGTAATAATTTTAGATTGCGAGATAGTAGTCGCCAAAAAATATGTGGTTTATAGAATGAACAACATTTCGAGGTTTTTTTTTTTCACCTGTGGTAGACATTAAAGACGTTTTTCTTTTCCTTTTTTGTTTGGGCCGTTTCGTTTAAGCGTCTTAAACGTAGGTAGAATTGTCCTTTACATGGATGTACGATAATTCAGTACCGTATTTTTGCGCATATGTGCGAATTTCATATGCATCTATTTGGTATGTGACTGTAAAACAATGGTAAAAAGTTCTAAAATTCTTTGATTGTATGGTTGATATACACATCCACAAGCGGCAGCGAAGTACCTCGATGACGAGCGCCTGCGACAGGGTATGATAGGGAGAAGGCATTGATGAATTTCCGTTGCATTCCATAAAACGCCATGACGTCTTGGAACAGTGCTGGCCACGTAGGCAATACAGTGAGAGAACTAATTGCGTCTCACTGCCAAAATCCGAGAATCAATTGGTTGCTTCTCGTTGTTCAATATTAAGAGGGATAAAACGAGTTGCTCGCAGCGGAAAAGGGCCTCTCTTGCTCATTGGACTTGACCCTCAAGCGGCCCCTTCCCCCACTCAGCCGAAAGCTTGAGCCAGTCGAGCTCTAATTCATTAGATAAAATTTTTCAGCAACATGTTTTGCATTGCGTTAGGGTTAATGGGCTGTTATACGTAACGTTCATCGCCATTACTTACTTTGCCCGAACGTGCTTTGTAGTTGCGATTCTTCAACATCAGTTAAAAAAACGTGACACGTACAAGAACCGCTTCGGGTATTTGCCACAGAAGCTCTTCTCGACCAGCTGTGCATAATGTAAGCGCACAGTCTGGCGCATGAATTTCTCACGTTCGCGCTGGGTTCTTTGTTATACGCAGTTAGTGTGCGTGTAATAAATTCCTGTACTATATGCAAATATTTCATTCATGTTATCTGTGCATTTCAACGCGTTTATTTTAAAATAATGAGTTCGTATTGTTCTTTTCAAGAGGCAATATTATAGCAATCCAGTTCATAGCTATAATAATTTCGTTTAGGTAATTTTGTTGACGCATTCATTTTCTACGCATTCGGTAGAAAATGATGCATTTTTGAATTTTAACCGGTTTTGTGATATACTACGATGCTTTCTTTGTCGCCACATGTCCTGGAACATGCCATAATTGTCCAACAACAATGGAATCGCGTCTCCGCAGTTGCGATCTTTTGAACCTCAAATGTTTACGCTATCTCATAAACGCAATAAACTATTCCGGCTTGACTGCACAACGTGCTTGAGCAGCACTTTTGCGAGACTTCGGAGATATTTAACTGAGATAGCAACAAACCGAACCAAATCGTTCAAATCGGTCATTGAATCACGTCTTAAAATGTTTCATTTTGCTACGAAATAGTTGAAGATCAGCAGATACTTGTTACAAAGGGAAGAATAAATTGAGTGCTGCTTACCTTAGCCATAGAATCTTCATTAAAGTATGTCTCGAGGTATAAATGGGCAACTCCCTCTACCATCAGACCTCTGTGTGCAACGAGCTTTTCAATGCAATCCTTTTTAGTAAACTGGATAGGGACCCCAGGTTTGGATATTGCATTGAGGAAACGGTTAAGTTTCCCTCGAACCTTTTTTGTCAGTACGTCCGCAATGTTTCTTATAAAATACCATCCGCAGTAATTTAATAATTTGGTCCTGAAAAGAAAAAGCAAGCACCACTAATTAACTGAAAAATGCTTGTGCTACCATAACAAGAAATTGAGATTTCTTACTCATATTACGCTCTCGAATGCCTAGTTTCATGCTTCATGAAGGCAAAGTCTTGATTTGAAGCACTATGGCAAGGAAATTCAGAATATGATGACAGTCGATCGGAACCTAAAATCGAGTTCGGCACAGTGGTGTCAGGAACTGAGCGAATTTGAAACAGTCTAAGAGAAGAGCTATTCAAATTCGGGATTGTCAATTTTTCGATTGAATTTTTCTAACGTATGTATGCTGATGCCATGCCGATGGTGCGCTGAGGGATAGCCTACATCTGTGGGCCAAATGGAGGAGTGATTACAATTCGAGCATCCTGAAAAAATATTCAAGTGGTGTCCAGAACAAAGGGCTGGCTCACCATAGACTGGAGCTCATGGCGTGACTGCTGGCTGCCAGATTTTGTCGCGAGTTCTTGAAGACCCTGAATGTGACTTGATAGGCGCCAATGCCTGGACTGGTTTTACGACAGCATCGCATTGACTGTTTAGAAAAGGTACCCAATAGAAATAATGAGTGATGCATTGCATACTGAGAATTCAGCCTCTTAGTGAGACATCAGGTTGGCACTATTTTATTCAATATCAGATACTCTTAGCTATCACGACTAGAGCAGATGCAGCTCATCAGCTTCAACACAGTTCCATGTTATGGGAAGGAATGCACTATATATATATATATACAAGGAAGTTTAGACCTTCAGTCGTGTCCGACTCTTCGTGACCCTATGGACCATGTCACGCCACGCTTTCCGGTCTCTCAATATCTTCTTAACATCACATACCTTCATCTGCATGCGCCTCGAAAATGCCATCTAACCATCGCGTTCGCTGCCTACCCCTTCTCCGGCGACCTCAACCTTTCCCAACATCAAATCTTTCTCCAGCGTCTCCTCTGTTCTCATCAGATGACCAAAGTAGCTGAGCTTTAACTTTAGAATTTAACCCTCCAATGAGCAGTCAGGGTTTATGGTCGACAATATCGACTGATTTGATCTTCTGGCTGTCCAAGGAACTTTCAAGACACCGCCAGTACCACAATTCAAACGCATCAATTCTTCGGCAGTCAGCCTTCTTCACAATCCAACTCTCGCATCCATGCAAGGAAGAGAGGATAACAAATGGTCGAAAAGGGTAGCAAATTGAGTACCAAGTAAAGGAAAGTCTAGAAGGGGCGGCAGAAAGTCAGGTGAGAGGATTTGGTTAAAAATCTTGCACGGGTCAAGTGGACGCAGTTAGGACAAGACCGGGTTTTTCGGAGGAATATAAAAGAGTCCTTCGCTTTTCATTAAGTATAGCCCGCCCTTACAAAAATAGATATTGAATATCTGTTCCGCACGTAATGTGCTTTTGTTGAGTCATCAACCACTCAAAGGAGGCTCAAGATTAGATGTGTTTTAACATCAGATATGTTACAGACTTTCATTTGAGATTACAGATGATTTTTGTGTAGAAGCTAATGTGGAAATGCATTGACTTTCTCAAATGAGGAAAAGTATACATCACTAATTGAATATATATTATTTCCTTGTTAATTTCACACTTTCAGAGCACTATGTTTTCATTTCTGTTTAGCATATGTAGGATGTTGCCTAAGAAACAACTTTTATGTGTTTTAACATGAGATTCGCAACAGACTTTCATTTGAGATTGCGCAAGAAGTTTTGTGCTTGGAAAACTACATTATTTTTGTATATAGCTAATGTGGAAATGCATTGACTTTCTTAAATGAGGAAAATTATACATCACTAAGCGAATACATATTGTTTACTATGTTTTCATTGCTGTTTAGAATACACTGTAAAAACAAAAACAACTGGTTGGACAGCACAGATGTAGACAGGACAGGCGCTATGTCTTCAAGAAACTGTTACCAACTAGCGCAAACCAAACACCTGTTGCATCAAACTTTTTGGAAATTTTTTCATTCAAAACACGCCTACACCCTGAGTCTTGGGGGTTCGTGCCACTGCAAATCACGTCTTGCGTAGCGAAGGGCTGCTATTGTTGGACAATAAGCTTTAGTGTGTTACGGGCAAGGATATCACTTAACATGCTGGGGGTGAGGCTGCGTAACTTCGTAGCCTTTTATACACAAGTGGCACTGCTGATATATAACCCAACACCTGAATAAATCACAAAAAATAACGCTAAAATTAAAATTACACCCACAAGTGTTTCCTGAAAATAAAACTTAAACAAAATTTCACCACCAGGAGACCGCCGGTAGCTACCCACGCTCTTACTTTTCAAATTTCACATTATGGCCGTTAGCATGGTGGGGTCCGTTTCGACCACGTTTCGGCGAATGATGAATGTGCTTCTTCGATTGTTTACCATCGGGAAATATGGTGCGTTTGGCGTGCATATCTGTTACAGAAGTGAGTACGCTTGTTAAGTGCCTACTAGATGTGGTGTTTAGCGCAAACGGGCATTTGTCGTGTCGGCAAGTGTCCGTGTTTCTATTTGCTTTGCTCAGGCGGAAGGACTGCTGCACCGGGTCATGTTTGAGATGTTCAAAAGAAGAAGGCATGGACGACTTTTTTTTCTGTGTGACTAAGTGGTATATGCACCGGCTACATTGCACTCGCGCTGAAATCGCACAGGTTGGTTCGGTGACGGTGATACGAAGGCAGACAGCGTACTGCACGGCTGGCACAATCGTCAGTAAAGGTAAGCATATTCTTACGCACATTGCGCTTTGTGGAAACAGTGGAGAAAGGAAGGGAACCTCCTTCCTTTCTCTTCCTCACCTCCTTTCACTCGGCGCGCGCCGCGAACACCTACCCCCCCCCCCCCCCTTTTATTTTTCTCGGAGCCTAGGTGCCCGCCGCCGTCTCCCGTCCTGCTGTTCGGGAGTGTCCCCCGCAGCCGTTCTGTTTACACTTTTGTTCTCCGCGGCCAGTCAGCGCAGCATGCCTCTGTGCTCGCTCTTTCGGCCTCAAAGGGTGCGGTCGGCCGGCTTGGTTGCATAATAGTCAATTTAAAACTGCGTAAACTTTATGCCGCTATCATCAACCTATGTGACTTTCCCGGCTTCAAGATTTGCGTTTTAATCACAACGGGAGCATTTTTTCATTTTGCTGGGAACGTATTTCGAGGTAGCATGAAGTTTGAAGTTACATTTTTATTGTGCTGCTTTTGTTATGGCATTTACCTTTGCTATCGAGGAATCGTTTAGCTACGTATTTCATTTTCAACAAGACTTCCAATAAGGCACTTGTACACGCGCTAAGTGAGCTGATGTGTTTCAGATCCTCCAGTTTTTATTATTTTTGTGGTCATATACCTCTTTGACCGCATTACTTGATTTTTGCAGTGTGGTTAGTAGTGACGACTAGAATAAATTGATATTTGACAGCATGAATTAGTTCTGTGGCCAAAAATTCTACCAGATGTTGCTATTACAGTTTGGTTGTGACCAGATGTTTACTTTGTTATTATTTTGCTTATATGTACATATGAAGCGGTTATAATAGCCCTGAGCCGCATGTTTACCTGCTTTGCTCATTACAGTGCGCATATTGCAGGCAAATGTGCGACCTACTGTTATTAAAAAATTCTATTGTATGTATGAAACGCCATACTAGTACAAGGTTTGAGTCATCTCATGTGACACTGCTTTGACTAAATATATTGGGACTGTTGTATATGTGTGTTGCATCGTTTCCTTGGTTGGTTGGTAAATTTCTATGCAGGTGCCCTTTAGTGATGGTGTCTTGGTAGAAAAGCCCACACTAGATCGACTACGTACGGACTGAAAAGGTACAGCGGCCAAATTTTCTAGGGGCATGATGCGGGCAATGTTCACCGAACAACTGAGAGGAAAGTCTCTCTACGGCAAGTGAAGCAACCTGAATAAAGATGCAACATGCAAGGAAGCTCTAGACCCTGTTCGGGGTAGATGATATCATCGGTAAGCACAGCACAGTAGCAAATTGAGCATGTGAGCAGTAAATGCCATCTATGTGACACTGATTTATATATTGCCTCTTCTTTATTTTCAGGTTACACTTATGACAATTTGAACACCACAGTGATGCTAAAAATGAGCAGCCTGTCATCAACGGTTTCAAGCAAAATTAAATAAAATGTGAAGTTTTGAGTTCAGCTCCAAGTGGCGATCTGAAATTCGAATTACTTCAAATCCTTCTGGGTTAATTCCAATGTCAGTGGCCATACCATTCTACCACACTAGGGTGCGCACTGGAATCTCTAGGAACATTAGAAACACATCAAACAATACACATTATGTTGACAATAGGCCCTCATTCATTAAGAGTTCAAAAAAAATTAAAGCACTAAGCGTGTATCAGAAACACGGTCGCCAATTTTCTTATGAAACTCATCAAGAATGCATCAAGAAAATGTATGAAAATGTTAATGTGCCTGATGAGAAATGCAATCAACATTTAATTAGAAACTCATTAAGCTTTTTTGTAAGCTCAGTCGATGACGATGGCACCAATGCGATCAATGAATGGTGCCCTAGTGACATTTCGCAAATCTAGGAGGGAAAAGTAATGCACTAGAGCAAGCTGGTATGAACTCTAATGCAGAGGCCACGCTTGAATGGGCGCATGGGAAGGCGCCTGTGTAACCGTATGCTGTGCGATGTCAGTGCCCGATAGAAATTCCTATTACGTGAACATTGTTACCTTGTACTTGAAAACAACACATCTTCCACCCTTAGACTTCGAACTTTCTCCCTCCTGTTGCAGCACCATTGAGGTGTCATTTGAGATGGGTGGAAATTATCACGGCTTCTCTGTTTTGTGAACGATTGTACTTACTATTTTAGGAAGGAAATATGAGCCATGAAAGTCTTCAATAAGGAGTTAAACTTATCATATTATGTTTGCAATTCCATACAGACCAATAGTGCAACCCTAGTAGATTATTCCGACATAGAGTGTGATTAATGCAATACATCGGTACACTGACGTATCGCCGTTCTGCAAGGATCTGTCGGTGGTACAGCGTGGATAGGGTCCGCTCTGACAGCCTTCAGTTTCGAACTATCACGCTTTATTTGCGGCGCTCGTGAGCCGCGCCTCATGCAATCATATACTTACCTGGCACAATACCAAGCAAGGCTCGCGGCCGGACGTGGCGCAAGGGAGGCTGCTGGGATACCCCCCACCCTTTAAGCGCGAGCCACATAGAGCGGTGGCGAGCATGCTAGTGTACGTCATAAAAGCGCCCAAGCCGAGGCGAAGGTCGCTTATTCTGTAATGTGGCAGCCGTTGGAACGGTCTGTAATTTGGCGCCCCACCGAGGCTCAAGTAGAGTGGCCGATGTGGAGCTAACTGGCACACAGAGTAGGGGCCACAAGAGGGCTGCCCAAAACGCTGTAAAAGGAAGATTGTAATGACGGCGAAATGCTCCGCTTTTGGTGCAAGGTTGAAGAATGCAGAATGGCGTCGAAAGGACGTACTGTGCAAGGCTCATGGCGCGTGGTGGCGACTGATCATGTGTGGATCTGTAAATGTGCGTTTTCGTTGGCGATATTGCGATAGTCGTCGAACAAAACGTGCCACTTCGATGCAGCCTATGTAAAGTAGAAGATGCGCATGGCAATTAGCGGGTGAAGAGGAACCCGAGGATGGAAGAAACACAGCTGCTGCTTGTCCGTGGCATGTGAATGCTTGTGTGTCCGCTGCTGTTTTGTAGAGAAACACTGAAGATCAAAGCTAGAAGCCTAATATCGTAAGGCGTAGTACAGGCTCTTCAGCTCTTTCCTCCAGTGTGGAGAAAGATAGTCGTTCCAGAATGCGAAGCGGGCTCGAACGCTAGGAGCCTTCTTTAATGAAAGGAGGATTAAGATGGCGTGGTATGGGTAAAGAAATGCCGAGATGGTGGGGCATGTGACCATGTTTGCGGTTCCGGTATAGGCACAGCTTGAGGAATGGATTACAGCATCATTACTGTAGCAGATTGCCATTTTGATGGCGCGGCTAGATGCAGCGATGTAGTGAACTGAAGGTCGACATCGAAAGGCCTTTCAACGACGTATATTTTTCTAATTTTTATCTAATGCACTGTTTGAAGTGTCTGGAAGGGAGCACAAATTATCCTAAGGAAAATATGTTCACTTATTCTCACAACCCATCCTCCGCAAGTCCGTATATCTGCGCATCTATATTCGTTTTTCGTTCGCACAGCAAAAGACTGGAATAATTTGCCTGCCGACGTTGTGCTCAATACAGACCCTTAACTGTTCAAATCATCATTTGAAGCAATATTGTTACGAAGCGGCAAGCCGATGAAAACAAGAGAACAGAGGACAGAGAGATGGTCGATGACAGTGGTATGACGTTTAATGAATTGTTGCCGGGCCTAGCGCGAGCACTCCTGTCCGCGCCACTGCCGCTTCGTTTTCCTTGTTCGTCAGTAACATTACCCGGGGCCACCGAGCGATCGTCCCGATCATGGACGAGGAAGTTTACCGATGTTGATGATTCCACGGCATGATGATGGGCGTGTCTGGATGCTTGAGGAAGAAGAGGAAGAACAGAACGGCTTGCTGGCACGATGATTCCCGATCAACGTTGGCCCAGGACACTCTCGAGCCACACGTTGCCACTACTCGATGTCGTGGGGTTGTGGGGTCTTTAGTCGATCCATCTGGTCAGTGGGATCACATATGGTCGTTCAGGTCTCCTCTTGTGATTTGTGGTCATGTGTGGCGTCTCAGGTCAGTCTCTCCTTCGTCATGTCTTGTGGTCGGGGCGGGGCGGAGGAACGGCAAGATTTTGCTGGGTCCGGCAGGCTGGGGAACTGTCATGGGCAGCCTCCTGACCTTCAGCCGACGGCGCAAGAAGTCGCAAGGCAGCGAAGCTCCGGACCAGGATTAGGGGGGATGATGAAGTACCCCGCACCTCCAACCAAATGTTACGAAGCGGCAAGCCGATGGAAACAAGAGAACAAAGGACAAAGAGATGGTCGATGACAGTGATATGGCGTTTAATGAATTGTTGCCGGGCCTAACGCGAGCGCTCCTGTCCGCTTCTTTTTTCCTTGATTGTCCGTAACAATATTATGCAATGAAACCCACTTCCTCATGTAATACCCTGTCAAAGGGCCTTTGAGGTTGCAATAAATAAATAAATAAATAAGATTCAATTAAGTGTGTTATATATCCATTATTTTTCCTTTGTTGTTCAGTTATGTGAGTTCGTTATTGGCACAATACAATAAATGTTCGATATATTTGGGTCACTAATAACGCAAGAAATTAGAAATGTGGTGTTTAAGTTATTTCATGCATTCTCCACGGCGTTGCACAAAAACATCACTCTTTCACTACTTGGTGTACGCGGTATTCAAAATTATTTCAGTTGATTAAACGATCGGGTTGTAAAACCATAAGCTTCAAACTCCAGAAAAAGTGGCTTTTTCTTGTTATTCAGCCTTGTCTTGGGAAATCAAGACGTTCATGATAAATACACTTGAGATATTTCATTCTAGATGGTACGAACGTCTTAGCATTTAATTTGGAAAAGTTTGTGCGAGTAAATTTTGTTTGACTGGAGTGTTTATTTTTCAGTTTGTATAAACAGGCGCACAGAAAAGGCTGCCGAAGTGTGAATTTATTCCAGAAAGCGTACGTGCCGCCGCCTAATATGGTTTTGTGAACGTAGTGTTGCTTTTTCGAAGCTAACTGTATCGCTCTAAATTAATCTAAATACATCGCAAGCGATATATTTTCGCCATTTGGCTACATGCAGTTTTGAGGGCCGGAGGCTTGTCAGAGTCGGTGTTGGCTTGTCTGGGTCAGCCATTGTGCACCTTCATTTAAATCTGTCTCACACTGAGGCAGATATACTATTCCAGATCAGAAGCTATTCGGTGCCTCTAATAGACCATTGTTGCCAAGAAACAATTTTTTGTTCCCCTTTTTGTCTCCATAGCTTTCTCTTTTCTCTTATATTGATGTTCAACTTTTCAATGGTTGATTCGATAGTACCATAGAAAGTGAGACTACCAAAGTACTCATGTCTATGGGTTCACTTCAGTTTATTGACTGAATGTAGTGAAATTTCCACAAGAAATGTTGCAATCGCATCAGGTCTGAAACGGTGGCCCTGTAGTGGCCTATGACTGCAGTTACCATACATTCGATTTTGAAGGCCATTCTATTTCTTGTTCCTTTTTGGGAACATGCAGCCGAATTATTTTATTTCCCTTTTGTCATAAATCTTGCTCCGGTAAATACACATAAAGGTCACTTGAAGGTCACATTTAGTGCAATGGGAAGACGGGCTATAACTAACTCAGTGAAGCTTTCGCGTCAGTTTAAATTTGTTCATAAGAAATAAAAGACACCGTATCTGTCAAGGCCCTTGAATTATAGATTATTAGACACACGAACTGCAGCTCCACCTAGCATAGTGAAACTTTTGGTTGATAGCTGGTAGCAACTAGGAAGCGAGGTGTAAGTAGTGGGTACTCAAAAGCGGAAACAAATGGACAATATAGGCGAAGATTGTCGTTTATCCCTACCTGGTTCACCAATATATTTCTGTCTGTTACCCTGTCTAGTCCAAGTCTTGCATTCATTAATTTTCTTGTACTTCAGCAAAAGCATGCTTATACGGAGAATTCTAAACCATCATTTTATTCTGTTCTCGATTCCTAATATCTAGCGGAAAGCTGAATTTGAAGGATACTATGGATTTTGTATTGTTGAAAGTAGGCCACAAAAAAAGGCTTTCATCTTTTTCTGCAGAAGATATCTATATGGGAATCAAATTTCGCCGATAAGCAATTCAGGGCTATGGTCTTCACAGAACATTGGTTACAGTGCGTCAGCATGTACATATGAACTGAATATAAGGCAGTTAAGAGTGCGAAAGCACTCTTAACGATTTCATTGCCGAGGAACACGTAGATCTTGTTTCCTATATTGCAGTGGTCCTACAGGGCATCACATCGCAAACCACGCGTCCTATTACAGGCAATGTAAACACAAGTTTCTCGCAGTATCATTGGTGTAACCTCGCTAAAGCCCGCTATATCAACTCAGGTTATAAAAATTGCGATTATAGAATATAAAAAATGGTTATAAAGCTATACATAGATTCTGACGGATATGCTCTGAGCTGGAGGACTTTGACCGCCACGCGGAGGAACTAAAAACAAATCTTATGCAAAAGGAACACCCCCCCCCCTGTTGTTGATGATGATACTGGGAAAGCTCGAGGCTTAGACAGAAATAAAATAATCAGCTTTGAAAAATTACCGAACGACAGGCCAGCAAACCTCGTTCTTCCATATTGTTCAAACATGCCACTAGTTGTTAATATCATATCGAAACATTTCAATATAATTCAGCAAAGCAGTCACTTGTCTTCCATTTTCAAACAGCTACCGAGAGAAGTGTATCGGCGCTCTAGAACCCATATTAGTTGAATATGGTTAAATATAAAAAATTAAATACAAAAATAAAATATAAAATATATATTTATTTAGTTAATTTAGTAAATTTTAATTTATTTAGTTAAATATAAAATAAATTTAAATATAAAAAGGTAAATATAAAAAAGGACATATTAGTTAAATTTAAAACAACCGCCAATACTAACCCTAACCCATGCGGACAAGTTTACAATCATGTGCAGGCGACAAACATTGTAAAAGACAACGTTTCTGATTTCATCTTTAAGATTAAAAAAATTCTTGAACTTCGACAGTGCCAATGTGGAATACAAGCTAAGCTGCGGTGTGTGCGGCATAGAATACATCGGCCCGACCGAAATATCATTCAGGTTTTGTTTCAATAATCGCAAGGCGCACGTCCACACGTTGCCAAATCTTCATTTTTCAAAGCACCTGTGCCTTCCAAACCATACTTTCGAAAACATTCGTGTAATTCTCCTTCAATCAGGCTTCTAAGCAAGTAGACAAAGAGAACAAAGAGAATTGTACTTCATACACGAATTTCAGACTCTAACCCACGGAATTAATGAAACTTTGTGCAACTTTGCCTTTCTCAAAAGCCTGCATAACTAATAGACGAGAGAATTATCTCGAAATATTAATATTGTGGCTTATCATCAGTTTAATCAGTCATTGTGATAACGAAAAAAATTGAGTACAAAGCTTTCTACACTGGACAATTTTTGTCTACTTACACATCCAGGTTGGAAAGATATTGGGCAAGTTGCTTAAAGTATTCTTCATTGTGAATGCCCATCTTTGCTTCATCTGATAGGGTAATGCCAGCTTTTCTGAAATCTGCTTGCAGAGCAGTGATCAGCGGAAGCTTGAAAAGAAAAAATGTGAAACGGTTTTCAGAAAGAAATTATCTAGCTAATGTTCATGTAATTATGATAAAAGGTTCAAGAGTTGACTTCAGTTAAATATATTGCGTAGAATATTTTGCAAGTCAAAAGGCCCGTTTAATAGAAGAATATTCTCGTTCTCTCTAAGGGGAATAGAAATTGCTTTAAATGAAAATAAGTAAAAATCAATATATTATATATTTAAACACTCAGCAATATTGGCTTCTGGATAGGCTGTGTGATTCGGTTCACAAATGAATACAGCATTTTCCTCACATGAAAGGTGTAGTAGCTCATGGTCGATATATATGTTCATGGGCACGGATTGCTCACTAGTCACATCTGTTTACGCAATTTCACTGCAGCTTAAAGTCTCCTCCCGAGACATCGTAGCATACTGGCTGAACTGAACACCCACTTTACGAGCACCGCTTCAGAGAGTACGAATTTGTTACTCGTATTAGCATTATCAGAGATTGAACACAGTTCGTTCCAGGATTCCTCGCTGCTCGGCGTTAGGTGTCAAGACATTACCGTTTCGGGTCAAACCCGCAATGCCAGTTCCGTTAAAGAGCAAACCCCGAAGCGTGGCCGCAGCGCTTTGCCTAGCATCTGTTCCTTTATACGGCAAGAATTGGAAACATCAGGCACATGCACAGTGAATGCGCAAAGTGGAGTCAGCCTTAGGTTGTCTACAACTGCGCTTTCAAGCACATGGAGGTGGAACACCCTAAATACGAACATTAAAATAAAATAATAACTGCATTAGGGTCGCTGATATGTAGAATACTTGTATTGTTAAACTTTCTTTCGTGATCTATTGTAACATTTTTTGCGCATTACAGAGATAATTGAGGAGACATCTACCACTCGTCTACTTTCTGCACTATGACCATCAGTTTCTGCAGTGTGGCTGTAAAAATGATTAACCATAAATGAATACTGAAGGCTATGATATATGACTTAACATGATTGACTTCATATAGGGTTCTAATCATGACTATCACTTTGACTATGATTATGCGTGACTGATTAATTATGGTAGTGATCAAGCACGAATATACTGTAACTACAACTATCCGTTACTATGTGAATAACTATGTCTATGACTAGCCATATTTAGTCATAGTCATCTGTATACATAGTCTAAGTTATTCATAAAGTTCGTTATAGTTATAGTCATGGTTAGCGATATATATATATATATATATATATATATATATGTAAGTATATTGGCAGTCATTGCATTGTCATTGTTGGTAACAATCATGTTTAGTCATATTCACAAAAGGATGTGTCATTATCACTCATAGACTGATAGCCATATTCATGGCTCGTCATAGATTCATTATTACAATGAGTAACCATGACTATGAATATAGTTATACATAACTGATTATGACACTCTAAAACTATGATTATTACAAAACATACTATGACTAACCCTGACTACAATTATGTATATGTCTTATAAGCCATAAATATACCTTCCAATGGCACTGGTAATGACAATGGTGATGAAAATGGTTGGACATTGCATGGACAGTCATAGTGAGGGTTTCTCATGATTATGGCTATTCAGTGATATTTCACCATAGTCACAGTATTGATTAGACATAATCGTACTCATGAATTATCAGTGTTAGTTATCAGTAGACATATTTATGGTTAGTCATTATCAATGTATAGTCATTGTCAAGGCAATTCATTGCATTAAATTGTCATGTTATCATAAGGGTTAGTCACGCTCACAGTGAGGCTTTGTCATCACATAGTCATAGTTGGTCAGTCATATGATCGCCCCATTCAAATGACAGAGTGGGATAGGTTTCGAGCAGAAAGTGGATGCGAAAATATCTTCTCCATTACCTCTGTCATGCCAAACATGCATCATAAGAGTAGATAATGAAAGATATATACTTAAAAATGCGCGTCGTCTACATATCAGCAGAGAGAATGTATTTTATAATATTATTTAACTTTTCGCATTCAAGGTATTTCATCTGCGGACGTAAGCGCCAGGAAAGTGCCATAGCTGACTACGCAAGTCTGACACCGCCTTTCTCACTCACTGCACATGTGCTAGGTGTTTCCAATTCTCGCCTGTTGTCGAAGGCCGCTACGCGGAGTGCTGCGGCCACGTAGCTGGGAGTTCCTTGTAACACTGCACCACACTGTGCATTTCGTTAACAAGCAGCATGTCATAAGAGAAAGATCAGAATGTTCATCAAGTAGGCTGCTTACTGGCGAGACACTCCTGCTTCCGTTTTGGTGTGTAAAGGTGCTTGAGTCTTCCCGATCAGTATTCTCAGCAAATTCATCTATACTTTAGCGCCTTCCGGACAAGCAATGGGTTTAGCCTTGATTGATGACTTATACATTGATTGATTGAAAAGCGAAATTTGCTACTAGAAAAAGCAAATCAACACCGCTTCCGGCATCAAGGAATGAGAGCTGGGGGCCGCCGCATTAAAAACTGGTTGGCAAGCCTAGGCCTACAGCAGCCTCTTCCGCCAGATGAACGATTCTGCTGGAGCCATGGCCTGTGATTCACTACAGGATCTCAAAGTTTGCTAGGTATATTTTGTCCCACCTTGCGAGAGTGCGGCTATTTTCAAATTATGATATTACGGGTCCCTTTTGTCTAACAATGACTATACCTATAGTGTCCTCTCGTCTCAAGATGCATAAGGTACGCTGGGACTGAGTTCATATATGTATTACTTTTGAAGCACCTCCATCCAGCAGCTTTCTTGCTATTCAACTTTCGGTCTGGCAAGGGTACCAGTCCATATGCCGATGGATATTGTTGATAATTTCTCAATAATTTAGCAACAACTCCTCGTAACCCCTGTTGTGGGGAGGTCTGATGGCTGCCGAGAAGTGGAATAATGAAGCTGCTCAGGGGCTTCCTCGTTTCCGAGGAAGGTGGCTTGCCCGGATGTTCAGATTGTCTAAATTATCCGGTCCAATGGTTGTTGGCTAATAATATCTTCCTCCTTCGGCGAGATCCTGCCTTTTTTGCAAAATTTTGAATGAGCATCTTTCGCTTATAATAAACTTCGGTTCAGTTCCCAATCAATTAAATGCGATCGCCACTTCCTCTAAAGCATCTATTTTGCTTCCCTGAAGACCCGCAGCGGAGGCTGCTACTCTTCCGCAATTAGTGAGTGAAGCCACCACCGCCGCAATTTTTCATTCGGCCACATCTACATAGACTATCTCATTTCCTACCATGTTTCCGAACCTTATCTTTTAGGCATCAGCTTGCCTATCTATTCGTTCCTTATTGAACCCCTGATACATATTTTAAAGATATCGGGGAATACCAGATCATTACTTATCTCGATCGGCATGTCCACATTTTTCTTAACCTTATTTCAGGCTTTATTCCTATTTTGCAAGAATTACCCTGCCCGCATTCGTCATGCTAAGTCTCTAAGCATCCGCTAGCTCTCTCCAGCTCTCAACGAGAGAAGTCGCGCCGTTCAGGTACACATGGGTAGCCCTAGTGCTCTCTTTATCCATCTGTCTATGAGGGCCTCCCTCCTATTCTTTCCGTCACTAACATTCAAGTATTGCGTCGGTAGCTCATTCTGCTAATCAGGTACGCTACTCCAAATTTCTTGTGGTTTCTCTGTTTAAGTCCCCTGTCCTTGACTGTTATGCACATAAGACCCAGAGTTTGTATCACATGATGCTCCAGGTTCTTTATAACCTTTCTATAGTACCCGCTGGCCTGGCGGATCGACCCTAACATTGTATTCTGTTCAACCTTCGGTTCTTATATTCCTGGCACACCAATGTTGATGTTCGTCGATGTTTTTGATAAAAGCAGCTTTGGAATAAATACAAAGAGTTCGGGTTTTCGCGGCGAGCACGCGAGCCCCCTGTCGGCTGCATACTCGAAAATTATTTCAGTAGCCGGCTACAACAGTTTCTCAACTCCCGCATCGATCCCCTGGTTTACCCAAAGATGGACATCGTGCGTTGCGGACGTCGAGATGATAAAATGACAAACTAGGAATCCAAGAATTTTGCCTGACACCATTCACATCAATGGCAGGTAAATCACTAAACTCTGCAGATGTGAATAAAATTTTTAACAAAAAAATTCATGTACATCTTTCTGTTAAACACTCCGTCAGCTTGCAATAAGTGTGATGAGATGTGTGCCTTGTTTCTATATTTTGGCTTTACATTTGATGTTATTATGCTTTGTGAAACGTGGTACCACCGCGAATTGAAGTAATACAGATCCCGGGTTGCACAAGGCACTACTTAAATCACTCATTCAAGAATAGTGGCGGACTACTTTTCATGGCCAGAGAACATTTTCTGTGTGATAAAGTTGACGACTCTACGGCATTTACAACGGACGTCGAGATTTGGACTAATTCATAACTAAAGATTAATTTCTGTTTTTATCGCCCTCCAGGCAGAAATCTGGTAGAGCTTTTTACATATATGGAAACCTTTTTATCCTGGATAAATGAAAAGAGGTATGACCTCTTCTCTTGTGTCGATGTAAATATTAAAATGCTGATAGAAACACAGCTCCGTAATTATTTAACTGGCGACGTGTTGCGTCGAAGTCGTCGTAGCAGGTATGGCTTTATCTGCAGAGAACTTGATGAGCTTGGATCGGAGGTCAATGACAGCCCTATTTTCATTTAGGAAGTCCATGCCTAAAATCACGTCGCGGGAGCACTGCTGCAAGACCACAAAGCTAGTGGGGTAAGTACGCCCATTTACGGTTATTCTTGCAGTACATCGTCCCGATAGAGTAATCAGGTTGCTACCTGCGGTGCGAATTAGTGGGCCATCCCAAGCGGTCGTAACTTTCCTGAGCTGGGAGGCTAATGATCCACTGATGACTGAATAGTCAGCTCCGGTGTCTACTAGTGCAATGACTCTGCGGCCGTCGACATCAACTTCAAGGTCGCTTGTTCGCGTCATCGCATTGCACGTGGGCCTTGGTGTCCGATCTCGGCTGCGTCGTTTCTTCAGGTCATGGCCGGGGCACACCGTTGTTACTTCGCTGGTTGGCGGTGTCGGCTTGCACTCTGGTCGTGTTGTAGTCGATGTCTTCATGTGGAGCAGCGATGAAATGGATGCGTCGCCGTTAGTGGTCGTCGGCGGCGGAGGATCTTCGTCTTTTCGCCGCAGAGCAACCTCACCTCCAAAGGTGAGGTGAGGAGGCCAGTCCGCCTGTACTGGCAGTGACGGAGAATGTGTCCTGCCTCACCACAATGGAAGCAGAGTGGTCGGTTGTTTGCTGTCCTCCAAGCGTCGCACTTTCTGGGGCTTGGGGGTCGTGGTAGGCTTGGCGGCCGGGGGCCAAGGGGCGGTTTTCAGGAACAGGACGGTAGCGGCGAAGGTTCGGAAAGTCATCACGTCGGGGCGCAGGGCGACGTAATGCACCAGCGTAGCTCATCGCTGTTGCCTCTTGTGCTGGAACAGTCGCAGCCGTCGCTTGAGGAACGCATAGCGCCTGCTGGACTTCTTCACGGACGACGTCCGCTAGCGTCGCCACATGGGGTTGTTGCGAGGATGGCATCACACGGTGGAGCTCCTCTCGCACGATCTCCCGAATGAGGTCCCAAAGGTTCTCTCCACTCGCAGATGTGCTGGGGTAGTGGGTTGAGCAGTCCGGCGGAAGTGGTCGCTCGTAGTGGCGCATCCGGGAGGCCAACGTCTTCTCGATAGTAGACACCTCCGTTTCAAATTCCGCCATGGTTTTTGGCGGATTTCGGACAAGACTTGCAAAAAGCGATTCTTTAACGCCTCGCATTAATAATTTGACTCTCTCACCTTCGGTCATGTTAGGGTCGGCACGGCGAAAGGTGCGCTTCATCTCCTCAACGTGCGCCAGGACAGGCTCGTTAGTAAATTGAAGTCTTGACTGAAGGAGGGCCTGGGCTCTTTCCTTTCGGACGACGTTCGAAAAGGCACTCAAAAACGCTTCCTAGAAAATGTCCCAATCATTCATAGCTGCCTCATGATTTTCGAACCAAACTCGGGCATGTCCTTGAAGAATAAAGTAGACCTGCCCGAGTTTCGCAGCGTTGTTCCAGCCGTTGAATTCTGCCACACGGTCCGAAAGGTCGATCCAGTCTCCAGTATCTTCATCCGGTCGTCCATGGAAGCAGGGGGGCTCACGGGGCTGGACGAAAACAACCGGTGCTGCAGGCTGGGCCACTGTCACCGTCGATGCCTTCCGAGATCGAATAGGGTCAGGCAGCAGACCGTGTTCGGGTTGTAGGCCTCGAAGTCGGCGGCTGGCTCGGTGACCTGTAGGCTGGTCTTCCAGTTCGACAGGAACACGGCTTGGGTCTTCGCTTGAACGGTCAAAGGCAGCACCTCCACAAGATGTCACGTAGTAGTGACAAAGCAGTACACGCCAAATGAAGACACAGGCGTGATGGTACTGAAATAACTCTTAATTGGGGCGGACTTGCGCCCGTAAAATAACTAAGCAACTCGACGGCGGCGATAGCAACAAACGCGCTCGTCGGTCGTTGAACAAAGAATGCTCGTGACACTCGTCAACGCTCAGTTTAAAGGCTGCGCAGAACAATCTAGATAACGTCGCAAACAGCTGCCAGCACGGGCTGGAACATTGTGGAGACACCCGAATGGCCGGAACCTACGAGACAGATCTCTGTGCATCTTGCGCTACAACGAAACTGATAAAGGTGCGACTCGCGACATCGAGCATTAACAAACAAAGATTACGGAACTGATACGCGGTCCAGAATCAGAGCGATAAGCCTGTATGCCGGCGGCTGTTAAAAAAACAACGAATCCAGTTTTGAAGGTTTCGCGGCAATATAACCTCTATGTTCCTTCGCAGCACTAATATAGGTGCCGACGAAGGACCTTCTGTGGGGACTTTTCGAGGCCTGTTTGGGGAGAATACCGTGCAATGTATTGCATGCGGCTTGTAATTATAAGATTCGCGTCTGTCTGTACTTTTCAGGTAACGTTATTGTGACATTATCTGCGTAAATCAGGAACATTGTACTTGGTATTTCACATGATGTCCAAGCCATTGGCTTTAAAAATGTATTCATGGAAGGAGCCTTATAGTCATCCTTTTCACACTTCGCAACCTGTTGCCTCAATTCCATCTTCTTCATTGCAATAAAAACTATAATGTCCTTCTTAAGCAAGTTCTTCCGATTTTCAGAATCTTCAGAGGAATTCCAAAATCTTTTATGTTGTGGGTAAGCAGTAGATGTGATACGCTGTCATATTCCTTTTTCACTTCCGTAGCCACCGCTCTGCGCACACTGATGGCTATAAGAAGGCATGTGTAGAACTTCTTCCGCCAACACAGCTATTCCTATTTCAGTGTACATTATTTACGTAAATCCAGTTAGTGGTGGATATTTTTGTTCACGTTGATGTATACCATAATAGTTGTAAGGCAACCGATTTTTCTAAAATATTGTTCAAGTATTCTGTGTTAACAATATCTAGTGTTGTGAATGCTGCTGTTTAAATGTTTTCCAGCTTTATAAATGGGGATTACGACGGAACCATGCCGTTCTTGTGCAATTTTAGCTTCTATTGATCCGCCAGTTGTCATTAAATGGAGCACCATGTGGTACAGTTGAAAAGTGATAATGCATAAGAAATACTATTTCATCGACTTCGAAAAGCACATACATTGAAGCAAAACTTTAGTCCCTTAACACGCAGCCTCCCGCAACGGACCAAAGTGGGAATCGCTCCACCCACTTCACTAGCCGCTATCGTTAAGGAGATAATTTTCGGAACTCACTGAAAGAGATATTTGTTTCCACAATAGTTCCGCTTTCGTGTCTGAATAGTTCAATCTCTTTTTGAGTCTTAGCAGCATTTGTTATGCCCGGTTTTTATTTCGAGCCTGCACAGATGTTCGGGTATCGAAACCTGCGCAATAAACGAAAAAGACTTTGCAACTGTTAGGTCGACGAGAAGCGGAGGTGTCATTCCTGTCACTGATTCAAGAACATATTTTACAAAGCACATCACTATAGTGCTATGTAGCAGGGTTTCTGCTCAAAAAATGTGCTAAACATAGCACCGCCTGCTGCGCTCAGGCAACTCTAAAGTACTCTAAAGCAACGAGGCAGCCAATAAAAGTGAGAACAATAGAACCGGGGAGAGCTTTTTCAAGGAACAACGGCAGCGAAAGGCAAGATTTGTTAACCGCTATGATGATTTGTCATGTTGTGTCTGATTTCTCAAAAGTCCAACGCCGGAAGAAGCCCGTTGATCATATGAGAATGCGT